>PVKY010003324.1:0-22063 GCA_004027775.1 Bradypus variegatus | reverse complement strand
GAGCAGCCCCAAGGACGCCCGGCCACCACCAGAAGTCAGGAAGTGGCGAGGAAGGGGCCTTCCTTTAGGGTCTGTCAGGGGGGCCTGGACCTGCCGACACCTTGATTTCAGCCGTGTGGCTCCAGAGTTGGGAAAGAAGCTGTTTCTGCTGTTCTAAGCACCCCCCACCCTGGGAGGAGAACTTCTTACGGCACCCCTGGAAGCCGGGGACACTAAGACAGCTGAATGGGCATCTGTGAACTGACCCAGAGGCCAGTCCCGGCCCTACTGTTCCCTAACTGTGACCTCAGACACATTGTTTGACCTCCCCAGACATCCATCAGCTCTCTGATCTGTAACATACAAATGATCCTAAAACCTTCCATGAAGAGTTATGGGGATGCAATGAGACACCACCTGTCAGTGTTCAGTCCCGTGGATGGATTGTAATGAATGGCAGCTGTCGAGACTGGCCACGCAGCAAAGGGCCTTCTCCCCAAAATACCACCCGTGGGCCAGCATCACCTTTCAAATGCAGAATCTCAGGCCCCACTTCCAGCCTCTTGCATTTGAATCTGTATTCAGTAAGACCCCTGGTGAGTCAGACAGACACAAACAGTTGAGAAGCGTGGACATACAGTGCTCTTGTACCTTAAGAATTTTTTAGTGAACTGGAGAAAGGGTAAGTATGTGTTGCGACAAAACCAGCACAGAGATTCATTAATGTTTAAAGAATTCATTTTGTATTTCTCTAAGAAGTGCTTTCACCTCATGCCACAAATTCTAATATGTTTTGTTTTTATTTCTGTTTAGTTCAAAATATTTTCAAGTTTTCCTTCTGGCTGCTTCTTTGACCAATGGGTTATTTAGAACTGTGTCATGAATTTGCAACTCTATTTTCCAGATAACTTTTTATTAATAATTTCTAATTTAATTCCAGTGTGGTCAGAGCAGAGAACATATTCTATAAAATTTTCGTCATTTTAAGGCTACTGAGATTTATGTCCCAATATAAGGTCTATATTGGTGAATGTTCCATGTACACTCTAAAAGATAAATATTCAGCAGCCATTCTGCAGCTGTTAGCAGTAGTGTTTGGTAAATGTTAATTAGATCAAATTGGTTGGTAGTGTGCAAATTTTCTATATGCTTGATTTTTGTCTACTTGTTAGAACAAATACTACAAGAGGAGTATTGGAAACTGAAACTGGAATTATGGATTTTTCTATTTCTCCTTTTAGTTTTATCCATTTTTCCTTCATGGGTTTTGAAGTTCTATAGTTACGTGCGTAAGGATTGTTAGTTATATCTTCTTTGTTAATTGAATCTTTTTCATTATAAAATGTCTCTATCTCTGGTAATACTCCTTTTCCTGAAGTCCACTTTTCTGATATTTATGTAGCCATTCCAGTTTTGGTGAATAGTGTTTGCATGTGACTTTTCCCATCTTGTCAATTTTGCCCATTTTCTCTTTCTTTCTATTTAGAGTGTATCTCTGACAAACAGCATGTTGCTGAAGCATTTTTAAAATTCCCTCTGATAATCTCTGCCTTTTAATTGAAGTGTTTAGTCCATTTACATGTATCATCTAAGTGCTAGGATGTTAGGTTTTATTTTTTGTTTTTTATTCATCTGTTCTTTGCTTCATTTTCCCTTTGCTACCTCTCTTTGGATTAATCAAGGACTCTGCTGGTAAATCATTTTTTCCTCCTCTGCTGTCTTGTTAACCTACCTCTTTGGTTTATTTCTCAATGTGTGCTCTATAGTTTATAAAATGCATCTTTAACTTACCACAGCTTACTCTGTATAACCATTATATCACTTCATATGTAGGGTAATAACCTCACTAAGAACACTGTGCTATTATTGTCTTATATTTTATTTCTATATATGTTGTAAGCTGCAAAATGGATTTTTTTTTTAATTTTCTTTTAAGCAGTCATTTAAAGATTTTACGCAATTAAGAGTGCAATGAAATATTTTCTGTATTCTCATATCTACTATAGTTGGCACCACTCCTTCATCTATCTCCCAGGTTCTATGTGGGATCATTTTCCTTTGGTCTGAAGAATAGACTTCAGCTTTTCTTGTACTTCAGGTCCACTGGTGATGCATGTTCTCAGCTTTTGGTTTATCAAAGATAGAGTCCTTATTTCCTCTTAATTTTGAAAGATAGTTCTCTGGATAAAGAATTCCAGGTTGACTTTTTTGTCATTGTCTTAGCACTTTAAAGATGTTTCCTTTTCTTCTTCATTGCCCTGTTTCTCATGAATAGTGTCAGTGAGCAGCAATTTTTATCGCTGTCCCATTGTATGTAATGCGTCTTTTTTCTCTGTCTGCTTTCAAGATTTTCTCTTTATATTCAGTTTTTGGCAATTTTAATCAGATCCTTGTGTATAGCCTTGTGTTTGTTTTGCCTAGAGTTCACTGAGCTTCTTGAATCTGTGGATTGATATTTTCCACCAAATTTGGAAAAGTTTCGGTCATTTATTTTTAAATTAATTTCTCTCCCACCATCTTTCTCCCTCCTCTCCTTCTGGAACTCTAATTATATGTATGTTAGACCACCTGATATTGTTCCACAATTCATTGAAGCTCTGTTCATTTTTTTCAGCATTTTTACCCTCTGTGCCTCAGATGTATGGTTTCTGTTCCCTGTTTTCAAGTTCACTGATATTTTATTCTGCAGTGTCCAAATGATTAAGTGCATCTATTGAATTTGTAATGCATGCATTCTATTTTTTTAGTTCAAGAATTTCCATTTGATTATTTTTTACGTTGTACCTGTTCCCTTGTTAGGGTCGTATTTTCCTTTAAATCTTTGGCATATTTATAACAGCTGTTTTGTATGCAAATTCCAACATCTCTATAATTTCTGGGCCTGTTTCTGTTGGCTGGTTTTTCTCCTGACGATGGGTCAAATTTGCTGGTTTGTGCACATGTCTGAGTAAAATATTTTTATCTTATTCTGGTCATTGTGGATGCCAAGTTGTTGAAGGTCTAGATTTTGTTGTCTTTTGTTAAGTTGAGCAAATTTATTATGAAGTATTTTTTGTGTATGAATATCCTGGAGCTTTTTGAAAGTTACCTTTTAGCTTTGTTGCACACTTCTAGATGGGTCCTTTATTCTAGGGTTAGAGCAGCCCTACTCTGAGGTGTGAACTTCCTGGGTCTCCGAACTCCCAGAGCTCGCAGTGCAGCCTCTCCAGCCTGCTAGTTGGAATTCCAGCACCTCTCAGTCCCGGGTGGCATCTGTAGTCCCCGCAACTCGCAGCCCTCGGTAGCGGTCCTCTGCAAGGCTTGTGCATGTGTATTTGGCATTTATACAGATCCTTCTTCGTCATATTTCCCCCCTAAGTTCTAGCCTCCGCAGCCACCCTAAGCCCTCATCTCTGTCTCCTCAGTTCGCTGAGGGTGCCTTGCTGTCTGGGCTCCACCTCTCTGCTCTGGTGTAACCCCCAGAGCATCCTCTCAGGATCTGCCCTGAGCACCTGCTGGCCAGTGCCTGCAAACAGTTGTTTGATTTATTTTGTCCCATCTTATACTTGTGGAACACTTTCACTGCCTTTGGTGACATGTCACCTTCCACACACCTCACAGGGATCCTGAATCGCCAGGCCAGATAAAGGATGTTATAATAGACAGGCAATGCTTCGGCATTCATTGTAGTTAGAATCAAATGGGAACTGTGCCCCAAACGAAACTTCGAGTAATGCTAGATTTCCCAAAAATCTTGTATGAAATATCAGATTTATACAAGAAATCACCTGAGGGCTTCATCTTCATGTTTCAGAAGACTTTGCTTTACAAGAGGCCTGGCTACAAGGAAATAGTGCTTTTCCTTAACCCATTTTAGAGACTTGAAAATGACTGAACTAGAGGGAGGCAAAGGGCAGCGGAGACCAAAGCCCCAAGCACTGGAATAGTTTCCAGGTGGAGTCAGGAAGGAAGGAAGTTAATGTTCCGCCAAAGTGCCGCGGTACGTCCAAGAGCCTGGGAGGGCCCCTGCGGCATGAGGTGTGGAGGCCTCGTCCATCGTGGAGCCAAGTGGAGAGTAGGAATCACCCTCAGAAGGCCGGCAGGGACGTGAGCCGGATGGGGTAGCGTCAGTGCCAAGCCCCAGTCCTGGCTGACGCGGAGGGCAGTGAGCAGGGAATTCGGCAACCAGCGTCTCCGCAAACATCCAGGTGAGCCAGAGCCGCCTTCGCGGTGAGCGTGGCATCACCGGGGATCTTGGTAAACTGCAGGTTCTGATGCAGAGGGTATGAGGTGAGGCCTGAAGTTCTGCAGGTTTAACAAGCCCCGGGTGCTGCCGAGACGCAGGTGCACACACAGCACCTTGATTCCTGGGGAACTGGAGTGTGAGGAGCCTTGCATCAGGCCGTTCCTCGGATGGGCCGCTGTGTGGGGAGACTGCAGCGCTAAACCCGATGAATGGAGAGAAGAGGGCAGGATTTGCACAGACTCGCTTACCCACAGGCTGGCAAATGTACCTGAGGGGTGTCAGGCTCCCTGCAGCCAAGAAACCTCTTGGAGAATTCCCTGCAGAGCCCCAGGGCCACAGAGAAGCCAGAATGTGTTGTTCCTACTTGTTCAGGAGCCCAAACCCAAACGCCAGCAGAGTCACAATACGCTTCAGTTACCCAAAAAAGCAAGAAAGAAAACAACCCTTCAAAATCCTATTACCTTCTGCCATAAATCTTTATCTAGAATATGATCCTATGTGCCCTGACTGCAAAGGCTAAGTTTTCAAGCTGCAGCCTCCATCGGGAAGGAGCGTGGCTCTCCCTCGCCGCCAACAGGCATTCAGGTTTGCACTGTTAGTGCGTGAGCTCCCGTGTATTTTACACACACGGGTGTGTGCGAGGTGTGACCTACGTGTGTGTAAAGGAGACGTTCTCCCCCATCGGCACCCGCTCGGCTCTCAGACACCGCAGTGAGGACAATCCCTGCAGGCTCACACGAGGGGAGGCCCTGCGGTGGATGCCAGCTGCCTCTCGGTGCCATGGGGTCGGGTTCTTCTCGGCATCACGGGGAAGCAGACAATCGTGCTGCCACTTTGGCCTCTTGAAGCATGTTTGGAACCATCCGTTTCCTCCCGGTAGGATCTTAGATCCTTGCAAACTCTGGGCTTTGGATTTAACACATGAACTCATTCTGGAACAATGATGATAATGCCTGCCGGTCATTGAGCACCAACTGTATTTCAGCCGTGTGTTTGATAAATGCAATGTCATTTAATCACAGCTAAAATTCTGCAGGATACGGGCATCGTATTCCCGTTTTACGCAGAGCGAAACTAAAGCCGACGGTGGTTGGAGGAGCAGGGGCAGGGTGGTCCGGCGAGCTTCCTGACGAGCACATCCCTGGGAACATGGCTGCACCTCCTGCTGCCTCCTGACAGGAGAAGGCGGAATAGAGGGGACCGTCACCGCCAGGATCCCAGCTGTGCTCATCGCAGGCTGCTCTGCAGCCTTGGAGCTCGTCTTTCCCACCCACCGTGAAGCAGAATCTCCCAAGTCGCTGGGTTTCTCACCCATTCATGTCTAACATCAGGCTGAGTGCTGGGCTCCTTATAAGCTCTTGTTCCTTAACCATCTGTGGGGAGAATATTCCATTTGAGGTGTCGGATAGAGGAGGCAGAGGCTGGACACCAAACCTGGGGCAGAGCACGTGGCTCCGCAGAGCCTGGGAGCTCCCCACCACTCACCGGGGGACCTCAGAGTCAGGGTCATCCAGTTCTCCGCCCGTGTGAGCCACTGCTTCCCAGCTCCCCCCACTCTCGGCAGGTGTTCCGTCTTTGGAAGGACCCGGTGAGAGATGGGGAGTGGTGGGAGGCAAGAGTTAACCTGGTGAGGCGGCCGACTCTGTTTATGGGGGACATTCTTGTCCCCTCTGCGCCTCCACACTGCCTTCCACTGCGAGTTCATTAGCAGCAAGCTGCTAATTAAATTTCATATTTATGATTAGAAAATAAAATCATTGGACTTTCTTGAAATGGGACTTTATGAGTTTGGGCTCTGGCGGCTGAGTCAGCACGCAAGGTCCTGCCTGCCCTGGAACCACAGTTTCAAGACGGAGGTAAATTAAGCAAATAAACGCCAAGGAGCATGTTTCACTGAAAGGCCTCGGAACGCCCGCTCCTGAACTGGTTCCAGGGCCTCTGCGGGACAATCCAGCTCTGAAATCCTATTCGTTTTTGCTCTGGCTCCATAAAAGTGCCCCTCTGAGCTGCCTGTGCCTTCCATTGGGCCATCAGGGAGGCACTCGCTGACAAGCATCCTTGCCTTGCCCACAACGGAGCAGGTAACGAGAGAGAGCGAGCCCTGGTCACCCCAGGCCAGCCACTGACCGCGCAATTTCAGGCAAACCCTCAGTTCCCTCATCTCTAAAATGGGGACAGTAACGCAGCTCTGCCCTCAGGACTGCTGGGAGAATCAGCGAGGTGGAATGCAGGGGCAGAGGCCCAGGGCACGAGACAGCAGGAACCCCGGCGTCGCCTAAGCCCTCCTGGAGCCCGTCGCCCGCCCAGAGCAGGCGCGAGCGCACCTTCTGCCTTACCTTCCAGTCCGGGGTGCGTCAACCATCACGTCATAAGCAGCCAGAAGAAGTGAGCATTTTCAGGCCAGTGCAAAACCCTTTCTGTCCTCAGGAATGAGGCCATTACGCTAAGGAGAGCAAGGCCAGGGCCACGGGGCCGAGCACACGCAGCCCCCGGCCCCGAGCCCTTCCCTCATCACCACGGCTCGTCAGCCCACACTCTCCAGGTCACGGGAGCATGCGGGAGTCTCCACACGCCCTCCCCTGCCCTGCTCTGTGCCCAGGGCCTGCCCGGCACACGCCACATCCCTGGGAGGAAAGAGCTGTCAGGACATCGCCCTGTGGGTGGCTGCAGGTGGCCGCAGGTGGCCGCATCCCTGAGCTGGAGGCAGGTCCCTGCCACAGCCGTCTCCACACAACGTGTCCAGGCTACAGCAGCTGCTCCCTTCCTCTGGCCTCTCCGGCTAGGGGGACAGGGCACCCACTAGTCCACTGGCTCCCCTAAACCCTGCCCACACCCTTATAAATTGACCCTTTATTAAACTCTCCCCCCAGACCCAGTTCATTGACATTGTTTCCTATGGAGGCCGAGTGTCGTCCCCCAAGCTGCCCAGCCCTGCTCTCCGATGCCAGGCTGGACGCAGGGGTGCCCGGGCAGGGGCACATGTGGGTGGGGGAGGAGGTGCTGGGGGGCCTGGAGGCTGGGGGGTGGTCCGTGGGCAGGGACGGTTGCCGAGTTCGACGGCTGCAGAGGCCGTGGGGTGTGCC
Organism: Bradypus variegatus; assembly: GCA_004027775.1. Taxonomy (NCBI): domain Eukaryota; kingdom Metazoa; phylum Chordata; class Mammalia; order Pilosa; family Bradypodidae; genus Bradypus; species Bradypus variegatus. Next base: position 14,776 of record PVKY010003324.1, on the reverse strand, counting down.
GGCCACTGCAGCCGATGCCACGGATCGGGGGGCTGGAAACAACGGAAATTTATTATCTCTCAGTGCTGGAGGCCAGACTCTGAAATCAGGGTGTCACCAGGGCCGCACCCCCCTGGCAGCTCCCAGGGAGGCTCCTTCCAGCATCTTCCAGCTCCTGCCGGTGGCCGGCCCTGGCGTCCCTTGGTGGTGGCCACGTCTGCCCATCACTCCTGTCGTCACCGGCCCTTCCCCCGTGACCTCCTCCTGGGGACCCCATGACTGGGCTGAGGGCCACTCTCGCCCTCTGACCTCACTTCACCCTGGTGGCTATTTCCAGTAGGGTCACATTCCGAGGTGACGGGTGGACATGAATTTGGGGGGCTTCGTGCACCCTGCTCTCTGTGCACTCTGCTCATCTGTAAAGGGATGGGCCCCAGAAGAGGGAAAAGAGGGAAACCCAGGTGTGGAGGTGCAGGGCAGGCGTCGGCACTCACCGAGGGGAAGCCCACGGCTAAATCGCTGCCTCTCCAGGCGGGTGGGCCACGGGGAACCCGGAACTCTCCTCGGCCCGTGGGAGGCTGAACCACAGGCCGCTTGGGAAGGCGGCTCGGCAGCGCCTCGTGAGCGGAGCGTGTTCCTCCTCTGCTTCCAAACCCCGCTCCGTACCAGGACCGAGGCCCTCGGGATTTGCGGCCGCCCAGGCCGCCTCTCCCTTTAAAGCGCTCGGTCTGCGGAGGCCTGTTTCTGAGGCAGGTCGCATTCCAGGGTCGTAGGGCCTGGGCACCTCGGCTCACCCCCGGGGTGCGCCTTCCTCCGTCACCGCCCTGTGCAGGACGGGACGTCTGCCAGGCCATTCTCACGCATCCCCCCCATTCCATGCCTGCCCCCACCTTTCCCCGTTTGGCCCTGGGCACCTCTGCCGGCCGTTCCAGCTCGTCCACTGCCCAGGCCCCGCTCTGTCCCCTCCTGGGGAGTGACAAGCCTTCTGGCCATTTCAAGGGTGCTGGGAGAGGGGCAGAGAGAAGCCCTGCCCCAGCCCCGTGGCAGACCCAGCCCCCGCTCCCCGCAGCCCCTCACACGCCATAAACAACACTGTCCCCTTCCCCCTCCCACCCGCCCCCCTGCCTCCCCCGGGTGGAAAGTCACCCACCTTCTCTGCTCAGAAATAAAAAAGGGAAGTGTGGCGGCCCACCCCGCCCCCCACCTTGGTACCTGCTAAAAATAGAGGCGGCCTCTGAGCAGGGTGGCGGGTGGGCTTCCGGGCGGCAGCTGTGGCCTCGGCGTTTTCTGGGGTTCTCGCAGGCCACGAGCTGGAGGACGGGATCGGGGAGCAATGGAGCTACCCCCAGCCAGGTCCAGGGCGTAGCTAGTTTGCAAACACGTGAGTATATTCGCCAGCAGGGGCCCGCTCCCCCGACTCCGAAACACAGGGCTCTGTGCCCGGGAGACCCATCGTGGGCAAATCTCCTGGAGGCAGGTTTGGAGGCTCCCGTGCAACCCCTTCCCCCTCCTGGACCCCAACTCCCATCACTCTGGCTGTTGTCTACACCCCTGAGCTCTAACAGCCTCATGTGTGTCCTCTGTCGTTTCTTCACTTCTTGAACAAGATGGTGGGTGGGGTCTCAACAGCAGGTGCTGTGACTCTTTTTGGACGTGACACTGAATCGGGCACAGAGAGGGGTCTCGGAACCTACCTGGGGACAGATTGGGGCCAGAGAGCTCTGGCTTTCAGACCCTTGGGTTTTGTATTTTTTCTTGACTAAGGACGGTGCAGAGAGCTGATGCGTGGGAGTGAGTCCAAAGCATGCGTTCGGCGGCGTGCAGAGGGGCTGCGTGCAGCGGCCGCGTCCAGGAGCAGGGCCCCTTGCCTTTGTCCGAAATGCAGAGCCCTCAGCTTGCTCCCCCTGGGTCCAGCAGGGGCTTCTGTGCTTGCTGGGGAACACCTGTGAATCAGCTTTCCAGAGGTTTATTAAGATTCCATAGGCAAAGAAATGAGCCTGAGCGGAAGGTTGTCCAACACTTATCCAAGTCCCAGCCCCTGCCCACAAGGAGACTCCAGGGGGGAAAGGGGCAGCCAAGGGGAAGTTGCAAGAGGCATTTCACCCCCTCCGGAGGTCTCTTGGGGGCATCTGAGAAGACTTCTCGTTTCCTAACGAAATGCTTCGAGGATTGGTAAGCACTGAGGGCCGGAAGACACTCTTGCAGCCCTTGGGATCTTTTGCAGCCTCTGACCTTCCTTTATGGGGTTAAACTGACTTCTGACTTCGTGGATTTGAAAAGCTGGCTGGGTCTCAGAAGCATCTTCTGAAATGAGAACCAGAAAGACAAATTCCTGGTGTCTGTAAGGCATGCAGGGCCGAGCATCTCCGGGGGCAGTGACCTCAGAGCAGAGCCCGGCTCCTGCCCCTGCCCGGGTGCGCTGGACTTGGTGCACTTCTCTGGCACTCCTCGCACGCACACAGGAGAGGGGAGTGATGGCACGCGGAGCTGGTGCCTCCCCGGCGAAGGAGACCCGTGCCTACCAACCTCAAGTGTGTTTGTGATGAGCGCCTCGTTGAATTATCGGTGATTTTATCATCTGACATGCACGTTAAAAAGGCATTCGGGTTCACATGTGATTTATCATCTTTCACTCAGTTGGAAAGAAGCTCGAGTTGTCTCTGAGCATACAGGTCCCCCAGTTCCTCTTCCCGCTACACTCAGCATCCCAGTGTAGTGTTTCCCTGGCTGTGTGGGAAGCCCAAAGCATCCGGAAAACACGGTCTCCAATTTACTGGTGCCTGGGAGTAGAGAAAGTGAAACACCCACTGCCTTCCACCCCCTACAAATTCATTTAAAGAAGTTTTTACACAACAGATCAGTGACGAGAGAAGCCCTGCCTCCGTGGAAGGGAAATTGCTGTGTTCTGAGATGTTTCATGACACTCCCTCCCCTCCTGCCTCCCCTTACCTGGCACAAATATGGGGAAAGTGTGAGTCGGGGGTTTGGGGGTCCCGGTGCTCTGATGGCTTTGGCCAGGTACGCCAGCCCTCAGTGAGTGACTGGCATCTCGTGCAGGGCCAGAGTCTCGGGAGCTGGCAGCAGGAAGGAAGTGACGGGCCCCTTTCCGGCCAGACCCCCCTTTCGCCCCCGCACCCCTGGGCCTGCTCCCCCAACACACACCAACACACCCCGTCTTTCCTCTCTGTGCTGTGTCTTTTCTTTGTTTCTGTTTCCTTTTCTCAGCCACGCACCTGTGGCTACTAAATAAGACCGACTTCTTGTTCCCTTTTCTCCGTCATACACCCCAATTTTCCCCTCTCCTCCCTCTTGACCCTCACCCCCTCCTTCCTTCCCTACCTCTGCCCCCTCTTGCCTTTTCCACGCCAGCAGGCCCCACGGGAGTGTCTGTCCTGGGTGGCCTCTCCCAGGGTCCCTCCCAGTTACAGCCCTGGCTCCCCTTCTGGGGTTCAAGCCCCTCCCCTGGCCCGCGAGGGCACCCCTCAGGGCCGGGGGGAACCACTTTCCAGCAGGGCCCCCATAAGCGCTGGGGTTGTTGTTGGCTTGAGGCCTGACCCCTCACGTGTGCTCAAGAAGTGGTAGCTGCTTTCATTTTAACCGTCCCCAGCACTGGGGGTCCCAGGCTGCGGGACGGGGACCGTGACAGGAAGGAAGCTGGGGAGAAGGCAGGGGGGCAAGGGGAGCAGGGAGGCGGGACCCCAGCCCCATGCAGTTTGGTGTTGCTCGCGAGGACTGAGCTGGGGCCACCCCTTCGAGGGGCAAATCGGAGGCTCCGGCGGATGCGGCCAGCGCAGGCTTCAGTCCGGCTCCGCTCCGGAGTACATTAGAACAGTCAATTACAGCCAGCCCCAGAAAAGCTGCAGGAAGAGGGGCCCAGAGTAACATGGAGCTGAGTGCAGTGTGGGGACGCAGAGGCGGCGGGGAAAGAGGGGCCGTTCCACAGGCGAGCTGTTTATTTTGCGGTTAATTATGAGGAAAAAGACCCTTTCTCGGCCGCCCTCCTCCATTTAAGCCTGCAACTTAATTGGATGCACAACGCTCTCTTGCTTCCAACATAGCGGATGCTCAATTAATGCGTTTTAACTAACTTACTCCCCTGCCATCTCTTTGGCAGGAGCTCTCCAGAATTGGAAGTCCGAGTGGTTTGACTTTCTCTTCTAGGCCTGCCTGATCTCGGGTGGAAACGCTCATTGTTGCTATAAAATAGCAGCAGTAAAAGCACTGGGCACAGGCACCCACTTTATTCCTGTAAAGATGCCTCTGATGAGTGGTGAGATCACCCCAAAACACACAGAATCCAGGGCAACTGGGGTGAACTGGGATCCCCGCAGGGTCCAAAAGGTGGTTTGTGTTGCTGTTTGTAGGTTGCACAGAAATCCTGAATCCTTTCCCAACCCTGACAGATGTGATGAATACGGAGACAACGCTCTCATTTTCCTGCCCGATTAAAACCTCAAAACCTCTGTTATGTCCTGCAAGTTTCCATCACCGGGTCTCGGTTGTACATCTTCTCCCGGGGAAGCATGGCCACTGTCTAGAGTAGCTATAGGTTGACGGAGAACTTAGGTGAGACAATACAGAATTGGGGGGGGGCAGCTTCTCCAGCTCTCCTGCACGACAGCGTCTCCCCTCAGCTGCAGCCTGAGCACCCGGCACCCATCATGCCCGCAGCACAGAAGGTGCCAGGCCCCACTGTCCAGGAGCTCCCACACCAACCGTCAGCTGCGAAGGAGCCGCTGCAAACTCGCTGTCATCGTTCACAGGGAAGGGGTGGAGGGCACATGCCACACGCAGAATTCCAGCTGGCACTGGATTCTCCGTTTTCAAGAAATCCAAATTCAGTAAGCTGAACAGAGCTCCCGAACGCTAGTGGAAAGAGCTGGATCTTTCCTTGAAGATGCGGAAAGCTCTTCAGATGCTGGTAGGACCCAGCTGGAAACAGCAGTCTTGCCTCCACACAGATGGGATGTTTGGCAGTGCCAGCAAGGGAAGGGTTTCTCCCGGCAGAATACAAGGGCACTGGGCTCTTCGGCATCTCGCCCCGTTAAGATGGCTCGTGACGGGATGGCCCCGTCCCAGCAGGGCAGAATTTGGAGGGGCACACACTCTAGACTTCGGTCCATGACGGACTGCGAGCACGAGATGGATTCGCACTCAGACCCAAAGCGCAGGCGCGGCAGAACGGCCGTGTGCAGACGAAGGGCACGTGCCCCAGCGGCAGGCTGTCATGGCACAGATCCGCACCACACACACAGACATAAGGGTCTTACCCGCTGGAGGGAGGAAGACGGAACCAGAGAAGGAAATCCAGCATTTATCATCGGAAATCAATTATTTGATGAATATCCATCGCCCATTTGTGCAAGACACTTGCTGGGCCGTGGGGAGAACAAGGATATATGAGATGGGTCAGTGCCCAGAGGAACTCGCAGTCCCTAGGAGATGTAAAGAGATGGTGACAACATCGTCGGAAGTGCAGAAAAACCGCTCAGGATGAATCTTTTATGTTATTCTTTGTCTGCTGTTTTGTTTGGAGATAAACAGGGTGACTCGGCAGGAGCTTCTTGTTTCTGTCTTAAGTTGGCTGCTGGCTTCTGAGGGAGGTGGGCTTAGTGGCCTTGATTAAGCACCTACTGTATGCGCTACAAGAACCCTAAAAAGTAAGTACTCCACCAATCTTACAGACCAAGAGTGGAAGCTCAGAGAGGTTAAGCAACACACCCAAGGCCACACAGCACTAAATGGCAAAACTGGAGTTCACGCTCAGGATGCTTTTAGTTTAGGACCAGAGCCTTTCCACTCGATGAAAGGGGGGTTTTATCTCCCTCTTTTTTTTAAGAATTATGTTTGTTTATTTCTTGTTAATTTTTATTTGTAAGCACTCTAAAACCACAGTTTTATTTCTTTATGCAAAGATTTTTGGGGTTTGAGTTTCTTTTTGTTGATTGGAGTGGAATTCCTTTAACTTCCCCCCCACCACCTTTTTTCTTTTTTTTTTTTCTTGAACAAGTCACTTCCCAGCAAGAAGCACCACACATTTTAATCTCTCGAGCGTGGGAACTGCACCTTCTGGTCTTCTGTGGGTGCCCTGCACATGAAGTGCCACCCACTTCCTAAACTGACAACAGAAGGAATCTTCAGAGACTGTTGGTGACCAGGTTACAAAGCTCCTTGCTATGCTAACGAGGTCACTCATAACCTGTCAAACCACCCGGCACTTTCCTGGCTACTTCTGCACTGACATCTGCCCTGTGAACTGCAGTGCAAGAAAGGGCAGTTTTGACCTCAAGCCCTGAACACCCAGGGGACAGTAAGGAAGTCTGAGGTCTTGACCCAGCTCAGATCTGTTGCTTCCTGCACCAGCCTTTTGCCCAAAGCAAAGAGTTGCTGGCATGTGGGCAGCACCCAAGAAAGCCAGGGCCTCAGAGCCTCCTCGGGGACCCTCCTGCCTCGGCCGAGCTACTGCTGGTGTCACCGCCAGGAGAAAATTGGAGCAGAAACAACCCCACCGCAGCGGCCCTGTTCCAAGACAAGAAAACCTGAAATCTGCATTTTCTAGCTACAACCTTCTAGTTGCTTTAAATAGCTGGCAGTTATTTCCAAACATGGGGAAATGTGTTTAAAAGTGTGCTGTGTGTATCTGGTCTCCTGATATACCATAAACCAGCTACCCCGAAACGAGAAATGCAATTTAAATCGACGGCCACCTCAATTCAAAGGATATTTCCGGAGAGTCATATACATGCAGGCCTCTGAGACTTCAAAGGTTGCTCGTGAGGCTGAGCTGGGGAGATAACTTCCTGTGAGCTGCCGGCAGCACCCACCGAGCCCCGCTGGCAGGCCGTGACTTCCAGGCTCTGAGCCGAGGCTCACCTTTAAAAGTCGGGGTGCCTCCCTCCTCTCCCTGCTTCACGGTCTGGCTGCTCCCAGTGTGTCGGCGACCCTTTCATCCTGCCTTCCCTTTTAGTTGCCCTCTCCCTGTGCTTTGAACGCCCTAAATTTTTCAGTGTGTCTGCATCAGGGTTCTCCAGCAAAGCAGAACCAGTAGGATAGATGCATAGATGCGATTATATATATAAAGAAATTTATTTTAAGGATTTAGGTCCCACAGTCGTGGGGGCTGGCGAGGCTGGCAGGCTGGCAATTCCACGGGAGCTGATACTGCGGTCTCGATCTGAAGGCTGCAGGGGCGGCCGGCGGGCTGGAAGCTCAGGGAGGAGTTGGACGCCGTCTTGAAGCAGAATCCCTTCCTCACCGGAAACCTGTTTTTGCTCCTGAGGCCTCCAGCTGATGGGACAAGGCCCACACGCCTCATCGAGAGTCACCGCCTGGACTTGAACTTGGCTGACGGTAGATGCCGAGCCTATCCACAAAGCCCCTGTCCAAGAACAACAAAGCCTGTGTTTGACCAAACAACTGGACGCGATAGCCTGGCCAAGACGCATGAAATGAACTGCACGGTCCTAGCCCGACTCGTCTTTGGTTTTCTTTTATTCCTGAACCTTCTCAGAGCCAAGTATCTTCCTTTCTTTGTTACACTCTGTCTTCCACATCTATTAATGTTTGTTGAATGAATGAAGGAAGGAAGGAGGGAAGGTGTTCCCACTCCCCTGTCCAGTGTGACCCTGGAACATCATTGCTAAGCTCTGCAGACATCTCCTGGGTTGACAGCCAGAGGCGTCCAGGCCCCCGGCTCAGCCTACCCTTTGAGCTTGTCCGTGTGGCTCAGCCTACCCTTTAAGCTGTCCGTGCGGCTCAGCCTATCCTTTACGCTTGTTTGTGTGGCTCAGCCTATCCTTTACACTTGTGTGGCTCAGCCTACACTTGACACTTGTCACTTGTCCTTGCGGCTCAGCCTACCCTTTGAGCTTGCCCCTGCCTCCACGGGACTCCAGAGCTGGCCAAATGAGATAAGACGGAGATAAAAGTTAAAGATTTAAGGTTTGAATGTGGCTCCCACTGAGCCTTTCTGATCCCTGTTCTTAGCCGCTCTTGTTTGATGACTAAGGTGACCTGTGTTTTCACTGGACAGATTCTCGAGGCCCCCAGGGGCAGGGCTCTGCTCCCAGGCTCCAGTTCAGGGCAGCACCTTTCCAAGATCAGATTCTGCCCCTTCCAAACTGCTTCCTGGATCCAAATCAAAAAGTTACTCATGGTTTCCTCCTTCCTCTCCTCTTCTAGAATTTAATGATTTTTGCCCAGGAGCGCTTGCCCAGTGTCCTGCTTGGGGGTTGTGTTTGTAGAGTAGAAGCCCCAGGTCTCCAGGCTCACTCCACAGGTGTGCAAGGGAGATGCAAAGAGGTAAGACACTGTTCTTCCCTCAGGGAAGCCTCAGGGGGCGTGGAAATGGGTCACGGCAAAACTGGGGAAAGAGCCCGTGAATGTTGGCGTGTGCACGGCATACTGGTAGCAGGAAGGAGGAAGTCAGACAGGACCTCACAAATCAGCCCGAGCTTATCACGTGGGCTGGCCCTGTAGTTTGACCATACAGCTTTAATCGTATCAGTAGATCACACAGCTGGACCGTGTAGTGTGACCACACAGTTTGATCATACGATTGACCATGTATCTTGGTCACACAGTCTGGCCATACAGCTCAACTACAGAAGTGGACTGTATGGCTTGACCACATAGCTTGAACTAAGTACTTCTTGGTTGATTATTACTGAATACAGTTCACTGATAATGGAATGTTTTTGTCATAAAATCTTAGATCATTAGAGCATTCGATTCAGCAGACATTACTCAAAAACCTTCTACATACTAGATAGCAGGATTTCAAACCGAGTCACAAGACTGATAAATTCAGGGACAGTGGGCTTTCCAAGTTCCTCCCAACCCAGACAGTAAAACGGTAGCCAAGATATTGAAGAATTTGCCCATGAAGAAGAATTTCATCAGGACCACAACTGAAGCAAAGGTTCTGTCTTTGAAAGCACAGAGGCCTCTTGAATTGGAACCAGCTGGAGGTCTCAGTTACAGAAGCCTCCCTTGGCAAAGGCGGATTTGATGACCAGGCTTTGAGGAACACGGCAGGGGAGAGCAGTATTTCATTATCCTGGAGGCCACGGTTTTCCCACGGCTGGTCCCAGAGACAGACTGCACTCCCCGGGAGTCCGAGGGTTGACATGCCTCTGGGATTTGGGTTTGCAGACTGGCCTAGCCGTGGCTTTCAGTGACCTCTGGGCGGCCATTCTGCTGTGTGCACAGCTCTGAAATCCAGCCGGGGGAAATGCTCGTAGAGAACCAGTATGACAAATTGATATGCATTTCAGACAAATTTGAATCTGTCATTCCTAATTGTGCTTTTTCAAAAGCTTCTCTGCAGTCGTGTTAAGAAAGTGGAGAGAGGAGTGGGGGGGTGTATCCTCCTTTGGTAATGCAGAAGGTGTGCGCCCTTCCAGAATTCTTTGCCTCCGTACGAGTCAGTCGCGGGCTGCTGCAGAGTACGTTTGGCCAGGTGGCAGGGAGGAGGGCTGGGTGTCCGATCATGCCCTTGGTCTCCAGAGCCAGTAAACGTGGCCTGCTCTCTCATCTTTTCCTAGAGGGTATCAGGTTGAGACATTCGTATTCCACAGAAGCCACTGGCCCTTTGCCCAGGTCACCTGAAAGTGGATGAATGAAGCACCTTGGGGAGTTTCAGGTATAAATATTACAGGGAGCTTGGTGCCTGCAGCGATGCCCGTGGGTGGAGGGAAAGAGCCTGGCGGTCACAGGACAGGGGAGGAGGCCGGGTGCAATTGGAGAAATGAGGGGTAAGTAAGAGAAGCGACAGAATCCAGTGGGTGCCTTGACGGAGGCTTGGGATGTGACAAGAGGCGGACTGAAAGACAAGGGGCAAGGATGGAGATGAGGATTTGAGACAGGGCCAAAGTGAAATAAATCGTCCCTCCTGTAGGCTGGCAGCTGGGAACGGGTGATCAAATGGATGACGGTGTGATCTGTCAGTTACTGTTTCCTGGGCATTGCCTCATCTCCCCAAGGGTCCCAGCAGCCCCTTAGAGTTGGGTGATTTGCTTCTGTCCCCACAGTGCTTTATACATGGATGGTACTTGGCTCTTACTGATTGCTTCCTTACTCTGATTGTGCATCTAGAAGAAAAGAATGGAAATGAATAGGAAAGGCAATTGCACAGATGTTAGAGCTCAGAAGCCTGTGGCTGCGACCAGTGTGCCTTTCTTAGAAGTCTTGGATCTGTTTGTCACCTGTATCTGTTAGGATGGCTTTCTGCTGCAAATTACAGAAATGCAAGCAGAAGTTTACATGTACTCAGCGTTTTCTTCTTCTCATGGAACAAGAACTCAAATATTAGCTGTCCTGGGTTGACATCAGTGACTCCAAGTCCTTCTCGCGTTCCATTCAGACATCCTCAGGGTATGGCCTTTGTCTCCATGTTCACAAAATAGCTGCCCACCTCCGGACATTGCATCCACACTCCAGATAGGAAAACAGGGGCAAGTAAAAGGCTCCTTCCACCGAACTGTCACCTCCTTTAAAGAGTCTTCCTAGAACTCTCACCCAGAAATTTCTATTTACATCTCTTGGGCCAGAATTGTGTCACCTCTAGCTACAAGGGAGGCTGGATACAGTTTCTTAAATAGGCACATTATCACCCCAAACAAAATTGGGGATCTGTTAATAAGTTGGAGAGCATGGGTAGCAGGTGGGCTGCTGGCAGTATCTGCCACTCTGCCATGAATTTAACACGATAATTGCTGCTTTCAGAACACCTATCAGTGCAGCTCTGCTGATTGCCACACACGTTAATTGATGAGAAATATTATCATCTCAATATTTTGGCTGAATGAGCCGAGAAAGACAGAGGCTGAAAAGCTAACGGGGATGCCAGAGAAGAATCTTGCAGGGCAGATTTTCCAGCTGCTTCTGTAGGTGCCCTTTTTTGGGGGATGAAGGCAAAGGGGCAGGTGCATGTGGTGGGGTGTCACAGGTTCATTTCCATAAATCTTTAACTTCAGGGCTTCCCAGGCACAGGTGCCAGAGGATGGGGACGTGCCCGTGTGTCTTCAGCTCCTTCTCCTGTGCAGTAGATCAGCCTTTTAAATAATCTTTTTTCTGTTTTTTTTTTTCTTGCCAGAAGTCGGTTCAATTAAGTGGAGGTTTCATTGGAATAATTAAAGCAACTTGCTCCAATCATTCAGGCAAATCAATTAATCAGAGATACATTTATCTAACTAACTGTTAACCCCCTCTGGTTGCAAAGCTTCCAGGTGATGGCAGCTCTTCCAAAGAAGAGGCATCCGTCCCCCAATAATAGCTTGTCTCCAAAGGGCTGGGGGCTCCCTGGATTGGAAGAAGAAAGCAGCATCAATGTCTGCTTTACTCAGGATCTGATATTTATTTTTATTTATTCACCCAACCAGTGTGTCTTTTTCACCTCCTGAGAGTGAGGCCCCATGCTGGGTGCTAAGGTGGGGGGTGCAGAAGTGAGGCAGGTGTGTGGCCAGCGGCTGAGGCTCTCAAGCTGCCCTTGGCTCTGCCATCAGACGCCCATAGGAGTTGCGCCCTCTGCCTAGGGTTGCTGTGAGTATTGCCTGGAATCATCCACGCAGAGCACCAAGCCCAGTAGCTAGCACACGGCGGGCACCTCATAAATGCTAGCTGGGGTCATCGCTGATTTAATTCAGACCAGACGATGTGGGGTCAGCGAGGGCTGAGCTGGATCGTCGGCTCGGCTGCTCCCCGGCTGTGGGCTCTTGGCCCCAGTGTTTAACTCTCTGATCCTGCCTTCTCATCCAGAACCTGGGGATAATAAAACCCACTTTCCTGAGCACCTGTGAAGGTGAAACAAGGTACAAGAGTGAAGCCCCAGATGCACAGTCAGCACACCTGGTTTGGTAAGGGGTGGGCTGTCTCACAGCACTACAAAAAAGAAAGCATGGGAGGTGTGGCGAGAATGGTTTATGCTTTTATTCTTTACCCTTATGTGTATTATCAGTGTCTCCAACAAGTGACCCATATTATTTTAAGTTTTTTTAGAGAAGCAATACATATGCCTAGCGAAGAAGTAAAATAGGCTGATAATGAAAACCAGCCATCTTCAGCCCCGCCATCAACACCCCTGTCACCCCTGGGGGCAACCGCCTGCCACCCCTTTTCCCAGCTGTTTTTCAATTGTTTACGTCCTTTTTTTCTACATAATACTCTTGCATTGCTACTGATGACGTATCAGTTTAAGACATTATTTATTGACAAATTGTTAGATAGAGTTGAGCTCTTTTGACCACCACCCCACTCCTCTGGCTTCCCCTTCCCCCATTCTCTCCATACATTTTGGTCACAATTTTGGGTGTTAAACCATCGGTTAGGTTTGCATTGTCATGACCGGATAAATATCGTTCATGTTGAGGCAAGTGTATGCTGTGGCGTCTCCTTCCTCGTATAGCTTTTTATTTTTCCTGGAGTTAATATTGCCTCTTTTTTTCTCCCCCCATTTACTCAGTTTTATGTACCTCTCCTTGGGCATCTACCATATTATTTCATACATTATTAAATATATGCGATGACCCCTGAGTATCTTCCCCATGACAGCCTCCTCTGAGGTGCCTCCGAATCTTGGCCAGCTGCCCTGCCTGCTGCCTCAGTCTCCTCCTAGGCCTTCCCTGGATATTTTCTTCCCTTAGATCCCTTGTTTCTGGGCTCCATTCTGAGCATCTCCTCCAGTGGCTTCCTAAGAGAGGGTACATGGGTATGCCGGTCTGGATGTAATATGTCCCCAAAACACCACTATCTTTGATGCAGTCCTGTGTGGGCAGGAAATGTATTGCTGTTGATTGGGTTGGAGGCTTTTGATTGGATGTTTCTGTGGAGATGTGCTCACTCAACTGAGGGTGAGATCTTTCACTGGATAATTTCCATGGAGGGGTGGCCCCGCCCATCCAGTGTGGGCCTTGATTAGTTTACTGGAGCCCTATATAAGCTCAGACAGAGGGAGCAAGAGCCAAGAGGGACACTTTGAAGAATGCACAGGAGCTGAGAGAGGAGCTGCAGATGACAGTTTGGAGATGGCCGTTGAAAGCAGACTCTTGCTCTGGAGAAGCTGAGAGAGGACAAATACCCCAAGAGCAACTAGGAGTGACATTTTGAAGAGGAGCTGCAGCCTAGAGAGGAACGTCCTGGGAGAAAGCCATTTTGAAACCAGAACTTTGGAGCAGAAGCCAGCCACGTGCCTTCCCAGCTAACAGAGGTTTTCCGGACACCATTGACCATCCTGCAGTGAAGGTACCCGATTGTCGATGCCTTACCTTGGACACTTTATGGCCTTAAGACTGTAACTGTGTAACCAAATAAACCTCCTTTATAAAGCCAGTCCATTTCTGGTGTTTTGCATTCTGGCAGTATTAGCAAACTAGAACAATGGAAGATCAATTTTTAGAGTTCTTGCCGTTCTGAAAATAATATCATTCTATTTCCACTATTATTAGTTTAGGAGGGTGTAGAATTCAAGGTTAAAAAAAAATCAGTTTGGAGGCACTGCCCCCTGGTTTCCTGCCTTCAAGTGCTGCTCTCAGGAAGTCGGACACCACGCTAATATCCAGTTCTTTGCACGTGGCCTGATGTTCACTCCCTGGAAGTGTGGGGTCTTCTCTCGCTCCCTGTTGGTCTCACATTTCACAGCAGTGTGTTTTGGGAAGGCTCTCTTTCCACTGATTATACTGAGCAGTCGCTGGGCCCTTTGAAGACTGGTATTCTGATGTTCTGAGAATTCTCTAGCATTATTTCTCTGATAATTTCATCCTTAATTTTCCCTGTTCACTCTACCTAGGATTTCCATGTGTTAGATATTAGGTGTCCTAAACTGATCTCACCACCACCACCACTACCCTTTTCTTTAACTTTTTGGGAGTTTCCTCCCTACTTTATCTCTCAAATATTCTGTTGATTTTAAATTTCTGCACCTTATTTACAATTGCCAAGAATTCTTCCTTGTCCTTTGATTGTTTCCTTCCCGTAGCCCCCTACTATTGTTTTACGGATGAAATATATGATCTAATCTCTTGATGGAGCTTAACTGTAAGGGCTGTGTTTTTTCTTTAACTTTTCTCTTATCCCATGCATTGTCTGCTTCCTACAGTTTCCTTGTTACGGGTTTGTCTATTTTGATCTGTGCCTCTCTGCTGGAGACTTACATCTAGGGACCCTTGGCTCTTTGTTTATACTTAAGTGGGAGGTGACAAGAAACTGCAGATGCGATCAGCTTGTCAACTCCTGGGCCTCACTGCAAGGTGAACGGGCACCAGGCGTGTCTGAATAGCACCAGTGACGGGGAGCTCACAACCCACCAAGCAACTGATTCCTTCACTGAGAAGGAATACTTGTTCATTTTGACCCTGACTCAATATCTGCCATCCGAGAATTTTATTTTAGTTCTGCCTTAAGCTCTTGTGTTAAACTGATTATTTCAGGGAATTTTTATATGCACACTTTCTGGTTACTAAATGGAACTCAGAGAACCTTGGGCCCCAGTTGTACCTCCTGTGCTAGTCGTGCGACCTTGAACCTCTGTTTTCCTTTCCCCGGCTGCTCAGACACACACCATGGAATTTAATGGCTCATGGTTTTGAGGCCAGGAAAAAAGTCCAAATCAAGGCATCAATAAGGTGATGCTTTCTCCCCAAAGACCGTGGCATCTGGGGCTGGCTGCTGGCGACCCTCGTCCCCAGGATCCTCTGCCGCGTGGTCGAGCACATGGCGGCCTCTCCGGGCCTCACCTTCCCTTCCGGGCTCCGTTGATGTTCAGCTTATGGCCGCTCCCTCGGTGGATCTCTCTCCCTCTCTC
>PVKY010003323.1:0-22065 GCA_004027775.1 Bradypus variegatus | reverse complement strand
CATCTATTGAATCTTATCTTTTGGGAGTCTCACAATCACCCTCAAACTCAATATGTCAAAAAGAGAACAAATCACTACCCACCCCACCCCCTTCTCCATCAGGGCTCTGCTTCTGTGTTTCCAGCCACAGTCATCCACGTGGCCACTGAGCCATCTCCTCCACACAGATGCCAGAGCATTGGCCTTGACTTTCTGGTCTGCCTCACCCAGAGTCTATGATTTCCTATGTGTTCCTACTCCTAACAATCTTTTGAGTCCCCTCAGTTATCTCTATTCCTGCTGAAATGACCATTAAATAATGATATTTAATCTTTATTGGCCTTTATTATGCACCAGATCTTATACTAAGTGCTTTAAATGTATTTCCTCACAGTTCTGTTGGGTGAGCTCTAGTGAGCTCAGATAAGGAACCTGAGGTATAAAGAAGTTAAGTACTTTTTGGAAAGTCACACAGCTGGGATGTGAAGAAGCCCCATTGTATGAACCTGTGTTATTAAATACTGAGTCCCTTAGATCACGCAGCTATTATCTTTCCTCTGGATTTGTACAACAGCCTCCAACCATGCTCATTCTGAGTTACACTTCACACCAGAGTAAAATGATGTTTTAAATCACGAGTTTGAAGATAGCGTTCTTCTACTTAAGTCCTTCAGTTGTTCCCTATTATTCTTGGGTTAAATTCCAAAGTCCTTACCATAGGCTCTGACATTGTCCTCCATGATCTAACCTCTGATTATTTTTAAAGACCTTCTCCCTACTCTCCCACAGCCCCAAAGTGCTTTCATTAGTTCCCCAAACATGGGATGTTTTATTTTAACTCTAGGTCCTCTCACAGATTTCCTTTTTGTGAAATCTTCCTGATCTGACTCCCTTGCTTGTACCCTTTTTTTTCCTGGAAAGAATATTATGTTATGTGTCCAGTTTTAGTTCAGATGTTTCCTGCTCTAGGAAGCCTCCATGATTCACAAGTCTGGGTTAGACCATATCACAGGCAGAATAATAACCTACCCCACCACCACCGCCACCAAAGATATTCATGTCCTAATCTCTGAAACCCTTGACTATGTTATCTTAGATGGCAAAAAGAACTTTGCAGATATAATTACATTAAGGATCATGAGAAGGGGAGATTATCTTAGATTATCTGCATGGGTTTATGTAAGCATGAGTTCTTAAATGAGGGAAACAGGGGTCAGAGTCAGAGAAGAGGGTGTGATGATGGAAGCAGAGTCAGAGTAATGAAGCCACAAGCCAAGAAATGTGGGCAGCCTCTAGAAGCTGGAAAAGACAAATGAATGGATTCTTCCTCGGAGCCTCCAGAAGGAATACAGCTCTGCGGGCACCTTGGTTTTAACCCTGTAAGAGTTATTTTGGACTTCTAAACTGCAGAGCTTAAGATAATAAATTTGTATTGTTTTAAACTGCTACATTTGTGGTAATTTGTTACACTAGCAATAGGAAACTAATACATAGGCTTCCTATGTACTTTCATACCTTCCTCTCTTTTTCTTAACAACCTTCACAATCTATTTAATAGCTTGATTACTTGTTCGTTTTCCCTGGAGCCAATAAACTCTGTATGAGAAATCACTAAATCAATCTTGTTCAACTTATATCCTCAGGGACTAATATGGTTTTCAGAACATAGCTAGAGTCAAATTAATATTTGTTGGAAAAATAAATGCTTGCCTAGCACATGGAGGGCTGTAATTGTTTTTTTCTGTGTTTCTCAGAGAATGAATTGTGATGACTGGGTAAGTGTACTATTTCTTTGTAGGTTTATCTCAATCTTTAAGATTTATATACACATATATATTTACTATTTTTTTTTCTTTTTATAAGGAAGGACCTATAGTCACAGCTTTTTCTCCATGGGAGCATCCTCGGTCTGATTCAGGTTTGCTTGACTTCACATACCCCGGAAATCAACCCTTTCATAAAGTAGTTTCATATCTTTGCACTCCTGCAGGCACAGGGCCCCCTTATATGCAGAGCTTAACATGAAGGCCTTTCTCATCTCCAACTCTCTCTGAACCCTCTGGACCATTGGTTCAAACCATCTGTGGATGGTAGGTGGCATCAGAATCATTTTGGGAGGCTCTTAAAACTAGACATTCTCTAGTCTTATCCCAGATCTGAAGTATCAGAATCTCCAGAAGAGTGAGCTGCTCCTCCAGTTGACTCTAATGCAGATCCAGATCTGAGGACCTCTGAGACTCAACCCTAAGCTGCAGCAAGACGGGGTGCAGCTGTATCTTTCAGCTACTGGATGGCAGAACTTTGCTCTCCACTCTATGGTTACAGCACTGTGAACTCATTGGTCACTTTCCCCCACCACCATGCCAATGGGAAATTCAGTAGGTAGCTATTTTCAAATACATTGTATCATTTGAGGCTCACTTCAACACTGCAAATTAGGAATCATCCCCAATTTAACAGATAAAGAAATGAGGCCCAATGGGTTAACACAGTAACTAGTTGAACTAGAAAAACTCCGTTTAACCATGCTATCCTAACCTGGTTGGTTTAGACTATTGACTGTCTTGCATGTAAGAGGAGTTTGATAAATATTGTTGAACACATTAATTAATTTAAAAAACCATCTCAAGTCTAAGAACAGAACCATATGAAATCCCCAGTCTCTCCTCAAAGCTCTATTATTACAAAAATTTATCTTTATTTCTACTTATGTTTTCATAAAAGGGCACAGAGAAATAAAAAGGGGTTAAATGACGTGGCTCCTACATTTCTTGGACTGTCTGTAGAGATGAGTAAGCAAAGTTTAATGCTGTCTGTGCTGCAAAGATAATCATATTCAGGATAACCAATATGGCCACCTACAAAACATGGTCCTGTGAGATGCATCTAGGGCTGTTGTTTTAAAATTGTGTCCCTCAGAGACTTCCGGTTTTGAGAGGTGAGATCAGAGCCTTCTCTGTGTGTGGTATGTGTGCGTCATTTGTGTGTGTGTGGAGGGTATGTGTGGTGTGTGTGTGTCTGGAAGGAAGGCAATCAGGGAAAAGTCAACAGGGAGAAGATGTCAAGGCCTTCCAGCCATCATTGCAATGAGGACATTCACATTTCAGAGATTTTCATTATAGGTTTGTTCACATTTCACATCAGCTTCTGTTTGAAAAAAAAAAACAAAAAAGATTTCCACTGTCATTAAAAAGTGAAAACTGTTGACCCAGTGTAATGTCACAAACTGATAAGCAATTGTAATATTGCGTGCAAATTTTTATCTGCATTGACTATATAAATATATAGCCATGTATAAAATACTTTGCATTTATTCTTAAGATTTTTCAGTTAGTGAAATAGTGTTTGGGGTTTGCAAGGAAAAAAGAACCAGTAGACACCCAAACAACAATCTTGGAAGCCTAAAAACTCTTTCAGTGTGGGAGGTCCAGACAGAAGACTTCTCTTATCTATGCCATATATATTCTTTCTGTTGAAAGGCAGTAGGGCAGGTCAGTTCCAGCACCACTTCCAGGGCCGACCACGGGGCTGATGCACTCGGAGAACAAATCTTCCTGTTCCACAGGATCTGTGATTGCTGGAGAACTGCCTTTGTGCAAAGCTGGGAATAATTTCTTTAAATTCTTTCTCTTCATTTTCCATTTTGTTGCATTTCAGAGGAACATCAAGAAACCATGAACAGCTTCAGTTATGAAAAATTTGACTCCCATTTCCTTGATGAAGACTTCACTGCCAAGGACAGACTAGACCAAAAAATTAATGAAGTGTGCTCTTCTGATGATAAAGATGCCTTCCATGCTGCAGATCTTGGAGACATTCTAAAAGAACATCTGAGATGGGTAAAAGCCCTTCCTCGTATCACCCCCTTCTATGCAGGCAAATGGGATAACAGTAGAGCTGTGGTGGAGAACCTGTCAGTCATCGGGACAGGATTTGGCTGAAATACAGTTGATGTAGAGTCTTGGCAAGAGGCTAAACTATGCACACCCTTGTAAACAAGTGTCTGAAATTAAGAATGCTGCCAATAATGGAGTTGAGATGATGACCCGTGACAGTGAGGTCCAGTTGATGAAAGTGGCCAGGGCCCATCCAAGGGCGAGGTTGGTTTTGTGACTTGCCACTGATGACTCCAGAGCAGTCTGTCACTTCCCTGTTAAACTTGGAGCCCCACTCAAAACCAGCGGGCTTCTTTTGGAATGGGCTAAAGAGCTGATCACTGATGATTCCATCTGGGAAGTGGGAAGTGGATGCCCTGGTCCCGAAGCCTTCCTGCAGGCAGTCTCAGATGCCCCCTGCATCTTTGACATCAGAGCTGAGGTTGGTTTCAGTGTGTATCTGGCTTTCCTGGATCTGACAATGTGAAACTTAAATTTGAAGAGATTGCCAGTGTAATCAATCCAGCATTAGGCAGGTGTTTCCCATCAGACTCTGGAGTGAAAATCCTAGCTGAGGCAGGCAGACATTATGTTGCATCAGCTTCCACACTTGCAGAGAATATCATTGCCAAAAAAAAAAAGTGTATTAAAGGCGCAGACAGGCTCTGATGATGAAGAGGAATGAGAAATCCTTATGGGTCATGTGAATGATGGAGCGGGTGGGTCTTTTAGTTGCATCCTTTACGGTCATGCACATGTAAAGCCCCTTCCTCAAGAGCCCAGTCCTGACGAGAAGTGATATTCATCCAGCATTTGGAGACCAACATGGGATGGCCTTGGTTGCATCATTGAGCACTGTGAGATGCCGGAAATGCACGTGGGTGATCGGAGGCTGTTTGAAAGCCTGGGTGCTTTCAGGGTCGCTGCTGCTTCCCCTTTCAATGGATCCCAGAGGCCGATGATCCACAACGTGGTGTCAGGGCCGACGTGGCAACTCAGGCCGCAAATCCAGAAGGAGTTTCTACCTGCAGGATGGGGCAAGATGTCTGCTCTCTGCCTGTGTTTTGTGCTTGGGGAAGTGGAATAAGATGTCACCCAACAACTTGTGCTTCAGCTGAGGTGGATGTATAAATACCGTTTCTGTAGCTGTTAACCGTGAGTTTAGCTTGATGAAGGCATTTGGGGGACAATTTAACTTATTTGTTGCTAGTTGGAAATGTCTTTGTGAAAGTAGGAAATGCAGCCATCTGGAAGACTAGGGGATGGTGGTCACCCTTATCTGCGTTCTATGGAAACCACTTGATCATTTGTTTTATACGGAGTTTTATTCACTTTCAAACATGCTACTAAAGGGTGCCCCTCAACTGTGAGCAAGCATTTGTGGCTTGTCCAATGGCAGAATGGGCCAAAAGCTCAGT
Organism: Bradypus variegatus; assembly: GCA_004027775.1. Lineage (NCBI taxonomy): Eukaryota > Metazoa > Chordata > Mammalia > Pilosa > Bradypodidae > Bradypus > Bradypus variegatus. Next base: position 16,793 of record PVKY010003323.1, on the reverse strand, counting down.
GTGGTGATCTGTTTAAAAACAGAGTATCTCGAAATTAAAAAAAAAGAAAAAAAGAAAAAAAAATTAAAGCCAATAGGGGGTATTAACACAAAGGATAAGACTATAAATGAGAAACACCTTCTTTTCAGCAACTTTGTCCTGAAAAAGGGACATGAATATGTGACCACGGAGATTGTGTGAGGGTCTGTGAAACGTAGTGTACAATCCCGAGCTTTGTAACAAGGGACGGGCCTGGGTGGGGGGTGCTTTGGTGCCGACCTCTCTCAACCGCCCTGCCCCTCCCCCACCCAGATTCGAATGGGAGTTGGAGAATGAGAAAAGACAGGAGTCAGTACGTTAAGCTTGAATGATTAGCACCGTGTTTCTCTTTCTGAGCCTGCTCAGGCTTAAAAAGAAAAAAAAAAATCAAAGGTAAGGGGAAAAAATCAATGTCAAGGGTAATATAAAATTGGAAACACAGCAGTGGTTATAACAAATTAGAACCACATTTCCAACATCAGGGTCCAATAACCAAGGAAAACAGCCTTCCTTCTTTTTGGGAACTCATTCTTCGTGGAGTTTTGGGGCGTCCAGGGGCTGTTCCGAGCACGTGGCCTCCAGGCGGGGCTGGGGTGCTGCTGGCTGCATCGGGGTGTCCCCTCTGCTGCTTTTCTCCCCCTTAAACAACACCTGTCTTGTTCCTCCACAGGTCACCTTATCTTTTAGGAGCAGAGGTAAAGGTAGCCTTTCCCAGAGATTTTGCAAATACACCAATCCTGCCCAATGCTCCCATGGGGCCAAAAGGGGTGAAAGGAGACAGAATCAAGGCCTGCTATTGCTAAAGCCTTCGTCAAATCATTCTGTTTGGGACAGTTGTCCTTATTTTCCCGTTTCCATATGTCCGCCAAAGTTTATTCTCCAAGTGCACACACTTGCATAAATTCTCACATATTTGACCATTTTTTAAAAAGTTAGTTTTTGTTTCCTCCAACAAAACAAAGATGTTTCTAAGCTGTAACACAGCAGAGAAAAGGCCACTGACATGTGATATTAAATCATCTGAGGGGGCCTTTCCTGGTCACCCCTTTTAATAACTCTTTCACAACATCCATTTTCTTTTATTTGTAGACCTTAACTCTATTTATTCTCTCTTGCTCCCCACTCCCTACTTTAGGATGTAAATTCCACAAAAGCCAGGACTTGGAATAGTGCCTGGCACATAGTAGTTGCTCAATAAATATTTGTTGAAAAAATGGGTAAGGAGCTTATTCAGGTGGTGGGGGGCTTCAGGGGTGCTGGACAGAATTGCTGCCTTGGGTGCAGCTTGGGGAGGGAATGTGGCCAGGTCAGAAGGACCCAGGCTCTCTGCCAGGATGTCTGCATCTGGAGTCCACAGCCCCGGTGTCTGAAGGCTACTGGAAGGTCTGATGGTCACCTCTTCCTCCAGTTCCCATCCAGCCTCAAGCAAGGTCAGTGACTTTGGAGATTTATCAGCAACCTTCTCTCTTCGGATTAACTGAAAACACTCAATGTGTTGCTGTTTTGGATGCAGACTCTTAGATGAATGAAAACTGCCATCAAATTTTTATTTGATAATCTAATTGCTAAGCCTCTCTTTTGTCTCTTCCTCTTTCTCTTTTCCAAGGTTTATAAAAAAAAAAATTAAAATGTAAGTACATGTAGATTGGATGGAGAGGAGAGGCAAAGAATCAGGTCTTTTGAAAGCAAAGTGTATTTTTAAAAGTGTTAAAAAACAGACAATAAATTTCATTTTAAAAGCACTGAATGCAAGATCAATCAGTAGATGAAAGTCTCACTTTTTGAATTCAGGAAGTGATAGTTCATTGACTTAATGGATTTTCAACTCAACAAAATTGCCCTTTAAAAAATAATTAATGCTGTCTTTCTCATAACAAATGCTTTTTTATTCACCTTAGCTTTTTCATAAGCCCCAAGATCTCTTTGCACTGAGGCAGCCTTCTGCATATGGGTTTTGCATGAATGTAAATGTTTCCTAACTATCTTTCATCCAGACTGCTCTCCAGCGTTTCTTCCATGAACATGCTTTGAGCTGGACACTGATTTTTATTTATAATATCTCATTCAGCTAAAACAACTTCACTGACTCCTCAAAACTTGCCTTATAGTAGTGGGAATACTGAAGGTCACTGGGTCACCGAGGGGGAAAAGGGGACTAAAGGTGTTAGAAGCGACTCTTAGTTGGTCCCCCTTGTGTCCACAGCTGGCCCTGACTGGCCTTACCTGTAAATCACTACGTGGTTGTTGCCCATGTAGGCGTATTCCCATGATGGCCCTTCGCACCAGAGTCGCACGGGCTGCCCTGGTACCTCCCCAGCAACGCCGAATCCTCTGCTGTATTCTCACCAGGAGAGAGTGAGCAGCCAGGGACCCCTGGGGGACCCAGAAGGAAACCCGGGAAAGTTGAGGCAGAGCCTTTTGAGGTATCTTGGCTCAGGGAGTGGGAAAAAGAACAGCATGTGCTTGTCTATAAATCATTTTGAACTTGAAGAAAATTCCACATTGGACATCTTGTAAGCACTTTCCAAAAAAGGACATTTCCCAACACTGTTTATGCATTTGCAACATTGTTGGAAATATTCTTAATCACAGTCACAGGGAGAGGGGACGGCGATTAAATTTGGTACCTTGCCAATGTGAGTGTTTGGGAAGAAGAGAGATGAATTCTGAAGGCATGCTTGCCTGCATTCCATTTTCTCTAGTTGGATGTAAACCCACATTGTGGTTGAACAAACCATATCTGATTCTTATTAATACTTCAAGTTTATTCTAGGCCTTTCCTTTGAGAAACTATAGTTATTCTACTTGAAGGGTTCATGCACTCTTATAATACTTCAGAAAAAGGAGAAACACTGCCTGAACAACTCCTCTCTTCCAAAACAAATAAGCAAATATAGCTATAAATGTGCATTGCCATTAATAAGAAAAGGAATTAGAGGAGGAAAAAATTTAAATAATAGGACAAGCACTGGACTGGATACAATAGCCTGACTTCTGGTCACCAGCAGTGCAATGTGGAAAAAAGTTGGCTAACATCTCAGGGCCATCATTTTTTCATCTGTAAAATAAGAAGCATAGACGAGATGACTTATAAGTTCTCTTCAAGTTCAAAATTCTGGGATTAGATCTCAGAAGGCTGCAGAAAGTAGCAGGAAGGATGTAGCATAGCACAGGCTCTCTTCTTTTCCTTCTGAGACAATATGCACACTGGGAATTGTAATAAAGAGCATTCAACTGGTAGACCTTGTCTCTTCATTGTGAATATATCTTACAAATGGAAAGGGAGAGAAAATGAGAGGAGAGAGATGGAAAAAAGGGAAAAGAATCTGTGAAAGAAAAACCAAGCATTTGTGCAGATTGGGGAAATTCATGCATAGTTGAAAACCAGTGTCTTGTTTGTGAGTCAAAAGAAACACTCATGGGGCACAGATAGGAGGGGGAGGTGAATGAGGATAAATAGTTATTAAAAAGGAAATGCTATTTAGTTATAATGCAGATCAACTTACACAGTGATTTAAAGTATGTCACAACCCAGAATGCTTAGGAAAGGTGAATTTCTGAATGGTCAAGTTTATCCAGATATCTCAGGATTAATAACCCTCTTAAATTTTATAGTCCTTTTTTTTTTTTTTCCAATTCATAAGGGTTGCCCAAAGAACTGACCGGATGTTATGAGATTTATTCTAGGAAGTCACTCAGATGACGTGGGGATTGGCAAGTCCGAGTTCCACAGGGTGGGCCTCAAGCTGGGGGCTCTGATGAAGGTTTGGCTGGCTGAAGTAGAGGTAGAAATTCTTTCTCACTGCTGAAGTCACCAGTTCTCCCTTTAAGCCTTCAAATGATGGATGAGGCAACTCTCACTGCTGAAGGCATTCTCCTTTGTTGTTTGTAGATGTCAACAGCCATGGGTGGAATCAACTGGCTGACAATTTAAATCCATGAAAAATCCTCATAGTAACAATCAGGCCAATGCTTGCTTGACCAAATAACTGGACACCATGACCTGGGCAAGTTGACACATGAAACTAACCATCACAGGAAACCTTCTGAAATGTCCGTTTGTCTTATGAGATGGAGCCGAGTAAATGGAATGTAACATTTCAGTGTAATTAATCCTTGGGAACATAAGAATCAGCTATTACTCAATTTGTATTCGATTTGCTCACTGTGCTCATTTGTAGTTACAGACTCTGTGGTAGACACACACCGTGTTAGACTGTGGTGTGGCAGCATATGGGCACAATCATGGTCCTGAAATGTGTTACTGTTTTTGTTATTATGGCTTTGGAAAGCCCTTGTTGTCAGTGTGTATTGTATCATTTGCCTCTTTCTCATAAACGTGGCCTAGGGTTACAAAAGCTAAATGAATTCCACAGGAGTTTAGTACAGTTGCCTCTTGAAACATTAATGATCTAATTAAGGCAATCTTTGTAATTATTGCTTTCAGGGCCTTTTTACTTGTAAATGCTGTTATTCACACCCAGACCACAAGTCCTCCTTAGCAGGGGCCAAGTTCTCTCTGGAGGACATTTATAATGCCTTGTTGTAGCCAATTCTGCCAGGGCCTTACACTTTGAGATGTAAAACTGCACTAATGAAGCAGTCAATGATCAGCAAATCAACAAATTGTATTGTATTAATGTCATCTTTAGGTATAATCCCCTGTGCCAGTTTGGATGTATTATGCCCCCAAAACACCATGTTCTTTAATGCAATCTTGTGGTGGCAGATGTGTTAGTGTTGGTTAAGTTGGAATCTTTGGATTGGGTTGTTTCCATGGAGATGTGACCCATCCAACTGTGGGTAATACCTTTGATTAGATTATTTCCATGGAGGTGTGGCCCCGCCCATTCAGCATGGGTGGGTTTTGATTAGTTTACTGCAACCCTATATAAGCTCACAAACAGAAGGACCTCAAAGCAGCTGCAGCTTAGAGAGACATTTTTAAGACGGCTGTTGAAAGCGGACGCTGACATTTTGGAGAACGCCATTTTGAAATGCAACCTGGGAGCAAGCAGATGCCAGCCATGTGCCTTCCCAGCTAACAGAGGTTTTCCGGATGCCAACGGCCTTTCTCCAGTGAAGGTAACCGATTGTTGATGCCTTACCTTGGATACTTCTATGACTGTAACTTTGTAACCAAAGTTATAAAAGCCAATCCATTTCTGGTATTTTACATAACGGCATCATTAGCAAACCGGAACACCCCCCAAATTGGGTTGTATTGTGTCAGTGTCATTGTATTGGTGTCATCTTTAGTTATTTGACTTAAAAAAATGGATTTATTGCCTGCTGAGTGTTTAAGAGTTGGTGCTTTGTTGCTAATGAGGCAATTAGAATGACTAACAAAACCACATCTTCAACAGATCAGAAATTACTCTAGTTATGCAAATCTATTGGGTTTCTTGGTTTATGACCCATATCCCTCCAACTCCTGCTAAATGTAAACTGTTTTCTCCTGTATCCAAAAAGCAACAATTACAGCTGTTAGGCCAGGCCCCCATGGAAAGAGGGGTGAAGGAAGATGGCACAATCCTTATGATGGTGTCTGGTATCCATGGAGAATGTTTGTCAGCTGGTTTGATTTTTAAATGAAAAAATACAAGCCCGAACCCACACAGCTGACAAAAGTTATATTTTGGTTTATTTCACTAACATTTAATTTTAATTGGTCTCAACATAACCTGTGACTTAACATCAACAGGGAGTGGCAAGGGAGAGCTGACTGGGGGAGGCTGGGGCTGCGGGAGATGGTGGCAACCCCATCCTGAACTTGTCCCAGCACAGAAGTGCTCTGGGGTCTGTGGGCAGCAGGAGAGGGAGGTGGTGGCCTGGCACGCAAGGGTATGATGTTGAACATGTGGAAGGTGTGGCAGCTGGTGGACAAAGCAAGGAGGAAAACATCTGGGAGAAGGTGGTAATGAATTTGTGGTGGACTAACATGGCCAACACGAAATATTAGGAAGATGAATCTGGCCATGATTTGGAAGATGAATGAAAGGAGAAGGAGGATATACCAGAAATGGAGGGATTGTTAAATGACTTTTGTTAAGCTAGAGCACCAATATGGTTACGAATTATTCAGATATCGAGTCTAAGTTTCGAGAAGCAATGAATGATGATCCTTAGGGACCTTCTGAGAACTCATGGGAGACATTGGCAAGGCTACATTTAGGTATGAGCAATTTTCAGAACTTATGAACATGCTTTGGTCATGAATGTTAAAAGACAGCAAAAAGTATTGGAGAAAAGTTTATAAGTCATTGCTGCTCATAGCTTACCTCATAAGGAATGGATCAGGTGTGCTATTACAAGTGCCAGAGAACAAATTTATGATTTGCGATCCCTGGAATATTACCATTTTGTAGATGAACATGGCAAGGACCAAAGTATAAATATTCACCAGAAGGTGAAAGAATTGGTTGAATTTGCTCAGGATGATGACAGGCTTTGTGAAGAGCAAAAGAAAGCAAAGAAGAACAAAGACAGATATGTTGGGGTTTCCTCAAATAGTGTTGGAGGATTCAGATACAGTGAAAGATATGATCCTGAGCCAAAGTCAAAATGGGATGAAGAGTGGGATAAAAACAAGAGTGCTTTTCCAGTCAGTGATAAATTAGGTGAACTGAGTGATAAAATTGGAAGCACAACGGATGACATCATCAGCAAATTCCAGAGGAAAGATAGAGAAGACTCTCCAGAAAGATGCAGTGACAGTGACGAGGACAAGAGAGCAAGAAGAGGCAGATGTCCCAAAGGTGATTTCAGAGATGAAGAGGAGACTGTGACTACACAGCCTATCCGTATCACACAGGCCACAGAGACTACCACAGCCAGACACAAGTGCACAGCAAAGCCTTCCAAAACCATTATCTAGGAGCAGCAGCACATTACACAGGGGCAGAGCAAGTCCAGACCAGCATGCTTCAACCCATACACCTCAGTCTTCTGTTAAGACTTCAGTGCCTAGCAGTAAGTCATCTGGTAACCTGGTTGGTATTTTTGATGGCACCAGCCAATCAACAGGAGGATCAACTGATTTACTCGGAGGATTTGCTGGCTTTGGCTCAGCTGCTCCATCAGGCAGTTTCCCTTCCCATGCAATGGCAACAAGTGGGAATGGAGACTTTGGAGCCTGGAGGGTCTTCAACCAAGCCCCATCAGGCCCTGTGGCTTCTGGTGGCGAGCCCTTTGGTAGTGCCTCACAGGCAGCTGTACACTCTTCAGTGGCTCACAACCAGCTTTTGGAGCACCTCCAGCTGCCTCAAATTCTTCAGACCTATTTGACCTTATGGTCTCATCCCAGGCAACCAGGACATCTTCCCAGAGTATGAATTTCTCTATGATGAGCGCTAATGCTGTAGGACTTGGTTTGCCCATGTCAAGATCACAGAACACAGATATGGTCCAGAAATCAGTCAGCAAAACCCTGCCTTCCACTTGGTCTGACCCCAGTGTAAACATCAGCCTAGACAACTTATTCCCTGGTATGCAGCCTTCCAAACCCCAGCAGCCATCGCTTAGTGCACTGATTCAACAACAGAATCTGCCGACAGCCTATGAATGTGATGACCTAAAGTTTTGGAGCTATGACCCTCAGTTCTTCATCGAACATACTTCCTGTCTGGCCCCAAACTAACCCTTTGATGGTGGGAGCCGTGCCTCTGAGCATGTGTGGTGACTGGCAGCATGGGAATGGCCCCTCTTGGAAATGCTCCGATGATGAATCAGAGCATGATGGGCATGAACACGAACATCGGGATGTCAGCTGCTGGGACGGGCCTGGCCAGCACGATGGGAATGGACATGCCCGACGTACCCATGTCTCCTGGAGCTGTGCAACCCCAGCAAGACGCCTTTGCAAATTTCGCCAACTTTAGCAAATAAGAGATTGTAATGAAACAGATTGAATCAAGGATTTTTAGCTGTGCAGATAGGTGATGCTGGGATGGAAGATGCTAATCAACTCCCCTTTCCTTTATCAATGAATTAAAATAAACCTACATAAGAACCAAAAAGGCTGTTTTATAAAAGTGACAAATGTAGCATTCCAGATGGACGGGCAAGGACATTTTAGATGAGGCAGTCCGAATCATTTTTCCCACAAGTGGTGTAGTGAGGCCACTGAATGCCTTTATGAATTGAAGAAACTGCTTTAACATCATCATTTGTGGGAAGATTGCAATAGGGCTGAATGAATAAATGTGTTTGAATCTCTAATTTTGTACTTATTGTTCCTGAGGAAGTTGATTTTTCTGTCCCTGAATTGCCTTGTCACAAATTGGGTCTGTTCCCTTTACTACCACTCTTGAATCCATATTATGAAATCATTAAAGTTGGATGATCAGTTTTTTATAAAAAAAACTATTTTTGTCCAAAAAGGCATACATATGTGATTATGGCTAAACCAAAGGTAACTGGAATATATATACTTTTGCTAATATTCTAGCAACACTGCACTTACATTATCCAAATTTTTATTGTATCAAAACCTCTTTAGACAATCAATGATAGCTAGGGGATTTTTCCCACATCTGCTATAATTATCCTGTGCAGAAGTAGAAAAAATATTTTTTCAGGACTGCTGTATGGTTTCCTTAAAAAAAAACATATTTTTTTTTAGCAATCATTTATAATTTGTCATGAATAATTTGGCAAGGCTTCCTTCCATGATTATCCCTGTAGCCATTGTTTTAATAGTCAACACCAGTCAAAAAAAGAAAAGTATTTACTTTTTTATTTTGTTGTATTTTCAAAAAATTGAAAACATAGGAATCCATTAAAACCTTAAGTTAATTATAAATATTATATTTATATAACCATAAACAATGTTGGTTTTAAAATTTTACACAACATTTGTTTTGCTTTGGTTTTGAGTGTATGTAATATGGCATATGCAAGCTATGGTTCCAACAGGCAGGAGTTAAACATATATTATTAAAGGAGACTTGTAGCAGTCAAAGATTTTATTGATTTAATGAAAAATAAAGGAAATTAATTAAAATGTTTTTGTTTTCCTGCTATAATTCTGCATTAAGCATACATGAAAATCATGATTCTAGAGTTTGGAATGCCAAATTAATTGTTTCTCCCTCAAGCTGGGAACATTTTTTAAAACAAATTCTGTAATATAGGTATCAAATTATTACCTTCCAACTTGATGTCAACAATTTTTTATTAAATTGATAAAACTTTGTTTCCATTGCATTCATAATGTTCTATTATACACTACATTAAAATGTTCATTAAAATAAAAAAATCAATAGAATCATTACAATAACAACAGGTTCAAGCTAGTGGCTATTAGCGCTCATTTACTGTTTTTCCTTGTTTGTTACTGTTTATTCATAGTCAGTGAAGTATTTGGATTTGCTGCATGCCTGAGTATGATACTGGAATTCTTTCAAATATATTATTTAGTTTAAAACTTTCTATCAATTATTATAATTTTTTGTTTATGTTCACTCTGGCTCTATATCTATAAATTGACTTTTAAAAATATATCTATTTTGCCCATATATTTTTCCTGCCATATTTTTATTAGTATATTTACTTTGTCCAGAATACTATATAAGACTCTATTCATATAAATTTTATATTATGACTGGCTTTTCAAGCAAAAGTATTCACTGAATAGAAGGATTGGTATTTGCGTTTATAGCATCACATAAATGGTGCAGAGTTTTACCCATCAGTGAATGTGTTGCATTTTGTATTTATTGATGTTAATCTATTTCTTTTTAGCCATGTGATTTTATTCCTTTATGCCCAGAATTATTGGAATATTGCTGCATATCCAGATTATGATTTTTCATTTGTTCCAATAAACAGGATACTCTATTTTATGAGAAAATGTTTCTCCTACAAAACCATAATAAAATGACTTTCAGTATTAAGTATAATGAAAAGTACTTCATTTTCCCTTAAAACGCACTTCATAAAATCTAGAGGTATCTTATACATCAGCATGTCTTATAAATGCCTATTCAGGATGTACAGAAATAAATGTTTCTACCTCCACTTTCACTCATCCAAAATTTATTTAGCCTCTTCTGGGTGATTGTCTGTGAGAGATGCTTCAGCTTTAGAAGCAGCATGGTTCTGACCTCTTTTCAGCACATCTTGAGAAGATAAATTTGAATAAGCTCACAAAACGTGAGTGTGTGTGTGTGTGTGTGTGTCTGTGAGTGTGTTTGTGTGAGCACGTGCTTGGGTGCTTGTGTGTTTTCCCAGGTCTATTCCTCTCATTTTATATTACAGCTTTCACCATTGTGTTCCCTTAACCAGGTATCTCCTTTCAGGAACTATACCTCTGTCACTCTAATGCTGTAATTAAATCCACCTGCAAAAAACTGACATAAAATCTTGAGAGACCGAAAGAAATACTAAATTGAATGATTCAGGATCATTTGGTCCAGGAAATGATTATCCCGTATACGATTTGGTCCTTAAGGAGCTGCGATCCATGAAAATCACTTTCATTTAGTGATTTTTAACCGCCTACTTTAAATTCGCTCTCATCTAGCTAATTTCTGTGTTTCTTTAACCATTTTTAGTTCTGGTTCAAATTCAGCACCCTCACAAGGGAAAAACTGTGGTCTGTTTTTATGATAACATAGTACTGAAATGTCTTATTTATCTATAACTTCTGATTTATTCTGCCATCTAATTCCAAAAGGGATTTGAGGTGGTACGTGGAAATGTTGATTTTGCTCTTATCTGGGAGCCTTAAAATGTAATTTATGCTGGTTCTTTTCCCTGCATATCACTGCTTCTTGGCATTTGGTGATTAATGTCTATGAGTGGAAAACAACTTACACTGAACACATACAACGTCCCCCCGTCTGCAAGGGCTGGGAAAACTTGGCAAGGGCAAGAGGAAATAATTTGAAATTGTACACCAGGCGCAGAAGAGTTGAATGGCTATTGTAATTTTAAAGAGACACTCTTACTGGAAGATGAAATCATTTTTTTAAAAGGCATTTCCGGTCAGGCCTCCCCCTTGCACCACCTGCGTATGTGGCATTCAGTCACCGGTGTCTCTCTGAGAAAGGGATGCAGCTGACACCGAGAAGGAAGCACTGTGCCGCCGGGTTTTTCTTTGTGTACTTGAGGGACGAGGTGACACCTTTACCTATCTGTGTTTGTGCAATGTCACATCTGAAAACTCCGAAAAAATTAGACAACAGGTTTGATGTTTTGTCAACAGTGCAACCTTTTAATTAATCTCCCTTCTCGACTTGTTATTTCACGTCACACCTAGGGAAGTAAAGAAAGGAAGGATGAGGAAGACAAAGTGGGAAGAAGAAACAGCAGAACCAGATGCTTTTGTTGCATTTAATTAGGTGAACGACCAATCATCCATTTAACAGGTTGACAGATGGCTGATGGCAGTTTTTTGACAGAACGGATGGTGTGTTTGGGCTCGGTCACCTCCTTTGATGAAGCTGTGAAGCCTTGAAGCCGTCTTCACCTCTGCTCCAGTTTTCCTCTGTGCCACCCTCCCTTCCACCTCTGTACTTTCCTGCTTTCTTCAGGTGCTTTGCTGGGCCCACAGCCCACCTCCCCCAGAGCCAGAGAAGAGGCCCAGAAGGAGTCACAGAAGCAGAAGAGAACCAGAACAAGTTGAGATGCAAGCAAGGGCAGTAAGCGCCTCTCTGAGGAGGTTGGGGAGCCCCAGCTCCATCATGTGGGGGACACACAGAAGGTAGTGGATGTTTGCAGTAAGAGATGTGCCTCTCTTCTGGTCTCCAAATCAGAATAAAGATTCACATTCCTGGGCTCTACTGCAGAGCAGCTAAACCATGGGGTAGGGCCCAGGAATCTGAATTTTTAGCACCTCCCAGGGTGACTCAGTGGCCCGTAGATCTGACCCCCATCAGCCTGTGGCCTGCATGGTCTCCTGCTTCCCTTTCCGCATTAACAATCCACAGCTCTAGAGACCTCTTGGGTTTGTCTCACTTTCTTCCCTCTAGAGAGAAGCCCTGGGGTGCAGATGTGCCCCAGGAGCTCCCTGAAAGTCCCGTGCTCCTCAGCCTGAATATCTGCAGACAGCTTCCTCGGTACATCGTGTCTTGGCAGACTCTGAGTGCTCTCCCCGGGGAACAGGGAGCAAAGCTGCGTGGTTCCGCTGTAGGCCAGTCCAGCAGCCGAGTGCTGGCATCACCAGGGGACATCCAGAGACAATTAGGAGGGATGGACTCAGGCGGCCTGGGGCCAGCAGGCAAATTCCAGGGCAGGGACACTAGTACTGGACAGAGGCAAAGGGACAGAGAATCAGGTCAAGCTGGAGGGAGAAGGTTCTGGATGACAGTAAAATGGCCAGGAAGCTGGGTCAGACCGTGCTGAGTCCACCTAACCCTGTGGGAACAAGACACTTCCATCGTGCTTGGTGGTGTTGGACTTCTGGGGCATCTGGGAATCTTCCACCACCCCAAGAAACCATTGACACAAAGTCCCAGAAACCAGCCAGCTCTCAGGGATGAGCTGGATCCTTTTCACAGATTTCTGTGGCTTACTAAAATCAAAATATAATGTCTTCCCAGGCCTCGGTTTTCTCATCTGTAAGATGTGGATCTCGCCCCGATAATCTCTAAGCACTTTCAGCTCTATGTTTCTATAAAAACATAACGAAACACAGTATCAGAGACAGGAGAACACGAAGGGGAATTGCCAAACATCAAGTTATGAAGGGAGGTAGCATTTCCCCTGGAGATGGAAGCTGCTGAAGGGCGGAGGGAAAGCTTGGCCGGAAGAGCACAGAACAGCAGCGCAGACATGGACAGGGATGGGAGGGAGACCCACAGGCCCAGCGCGTGTGGTGGGAGGAGGCGGGGCCGGGCTGGAGCCCAGCGGAGGTCAGAGTGCAAGTGAAACCACTTAATGCAAGGAGTGCATCAAGGCCAAGAGTGCCCTCCGATGAAATAACTCCCACTCCGGGGTCTGCTTTCATGGCACCAAAGTGTTTCCATCCCTTTGCATAGAAGATGGCCATGATGGCATCTAAGCCTCCAGTGAACTTTCTCTCTGCTCAAACCCTCTGCGACGGTGAGCACCAGCCTTTCTAAGGGCAAGTACATCATCCATGGTATTTTTTTAAGTCTGGGTGAGTTGAAAGAAAAGCCCACACACAGGTTCTGTGCTTCAGCCTCGGTCCCAGGTGGCCCTGGTTTCCCACGTGCTTCGGGGGCCTGGGCACAGAGCACTCTTGTGGGGGGAGCCACATCACCGCCCCCCTGCCATAGGGCCCAGAATGTCCTCTGTAGTGCATCTCCCATGCTTCTCCCTGACCACTGCACCCCAAAGAGCCGAGAGAGGGCAATGGTTTCTCATCAGCAGGGTCTCAGCTGTAGCATATAGAACCAGGTAAGATGCTCCTTTAGATGAATCTTAACCCTGTGTACCTCGAGGCTCAGCCAGCCCCAGGCACGCACGGTTCATGCACAACTCTTCCCTTGGAACTTGATTTTGCCCTGGCCTATAGAAAGTCCAAGGCACCAATTCTCCTGTAGGCAAGGCAACAAAACCTCTTATTCCCACACTCTCTCCTCTACAACTCCTGGACACAGAGGGAGGTTCCTTCCCTGAGGGATTTGTTCCTATCCATCCTGGATTCCACTTGAACACAGGAAGGTGGTGACCAAATCACTGCGGGCAGCAGCACCCCCCTACCCCGAGGCCTGTCCCCATCCTCTGTCTCCAAAATGGGCACAAGGAGGGGGAAGGGACCAGCCCTTCTTCCCATGGGTTTAGAATCCTCATTCCAGCGAAGTGGGGCTCCCTACACTGACCGAACATCCAACCCTCAATGTACAGAAAACACGACTCATTTCCTTTTAGAAAGATGGTTGCTAAACTAAGGTTGGAACAGACACAAAACAGCACTGGCTCACAGGTGTTAGACCGCCTTTGGGAAGAAAAGGACAAAACCGATTCGATATTTTCTCCCCCATGTGAACTGAGAGGCAGGCTTTGTCCTCTGTGTTAGTGCTGAAATTACTGATCTTGTCTAGAGTTTACCATGTTTATTTATTATATTTTTATTTTGATATCACATTTTTCATGCCCAAATTAGAGCTGGTTCTTTTTCACTGATCACCACTTGTACTTGTTTCGTTTCTCCACATTTTTGTTTTACGGAGCCTTTTTCTTGTTAAAAGGAGCGATACCTTCGTTTATCTCTTTAAATAACTTTAGCATATATGTTTTAAAGATTTTGCCATATATTGTGTAAAATTAAATCTGGATAACACCTCTTAGGTTTTAATGTGTTGCAATGGCTAGAAGTAAATACCTGGAACTGCCGAGCTCCGGCCCGGCAGTCTGGACTCCTGGGGATGATTATATGGTGGTGTAGATTGCAAGGGGTGATAGTGTGATTGTGGAAACCTTGTGGATCGCACCCCCTTTATTTAGTGTATGGATGGATGAGTAGAAAGATGGGGATGAAAACTAAATGACAGGTGGTATGGGATGGGGGCATGGTTTGGGTGTACTTTTTTTATTTTTAGTTTTTTGTTCTTGTTCTGATTCTTTCTGATGTGGGGAGAATGTTCAGAAATAGATTGTGGTGGTGAATGCATAACTAGATGATCATGCTGTGAACGGCTGACTGTATGCCATGGATGATTGTATGTTATGTGATTGTGTTTGAATGAAACTGAATAAAAAAAATTAAATTAAATTAAATTAAATTAAATCTGGAGTACACTCACATTTTGATTGTTGATTTGGCTGGCATGTGTTTGGAAGTTTAGTTTGCTACCCTACATTTCTTTCTTTTCATTTTTGCTTTTGTCTCCTGTGCCTCTCTCTGTGATTGGCAGTCCTGTAGCAGCTTCCTCCTGCCCCCTGAGCCTCTAGAACTGAGAAGTAGCAAAGCAGTTCAGGATCCTGCTTCACGGAGACATGGGAAATGTAAGACCCTCCCTCAGAGCTGGCAGGCAGCTTCACTTCTTGTCTGGTATTCGGGATGTTCCTATGTGCTGCTTTCTCAAGGTTCTCAGTTTCCTAAAAACCATGGCTCCTGGAGGAAATTTACTGCAGTCCTTTTACTTGTCCAGTTTCCTTTCGCGATTAGGGAACCCCCCACCCTGTCTTTGGTGGGGAACGTCTAGTCCCCTTTACCCATCAGCTCATCTCCTGGAGGCCCCTGCCTGCTCCCAGACCCATGGCCTGCCAGGATCTGGGTGTCAGCCAGCTTACCACCTCCCCCTCTATTCCATTTCGGTCCAGGGAGAGCCTTACCCTGTGGGACCTGGCTAAGTCTCCCTCCCTCCTTCCTTCCTTCCTTTTTTCTTCCTTTCTTCCTTTCATCTTTCTCTTTTTTAAAAATTATTTTTCCCTGTTTTGCCAGTTTGAATGTATTATGTCCCCCAAACGCCATTATCCTTGATGCAGTCTTGTGGGGCAGACATTAAAGTGCTGATTAGATTTGCTTGGAATGTGCCCCACCCAGCTGTGGGTGATGACTCTGGAGATTTCCATGGAGGTGTGGCCCCACCCATTCAGGGTGGGCCTTGATCAGTGGAGCCATCTAAATGAGCAGACTCAAAGACAAGGAACTCAGTGCAGCTGTGATAATGTTTTGAAGAGGAGCAAGCTTGCTAGAGAGGAACATCCTGAGAGAAAGCCATTTGGAAACCAGAACTTTGGAGCAGACGCCAGCCACGCGCCTTCCCAGTTTACGGAGGTTTTCCGGACACCATTGGCCATCCTCCAGTGAAGGTTCCCGATTGCTGATGTGTTACCTTGGACACTTTATGGCCTTAAGACTGTAACTGTGTAACCAAATAAACCCCTTTTATAAAAGCCAATCTGTCTCTGGTGTTTTGCATGCTGGTATCATTAGCAAACTAGAACACCTGTCTTTGCTATTTTCTACTGCATTTCTATACTTGAGGAATTCAAAGAGTGGACACTTGATATAATTCCAAAGCTGTGGTCATGTTCCTGCATCAATCCACACAAAATCCTGCTCTGCCTTCATGCATGTAACAAGCATTTGTTGGCTCCTACTGGGCACTGTTATTGCTCTGAGTTGTGTGTGTGTGCGCGTGTGTGTGCACGTAGGGGTAAAGTTACCCAACCCTGTGACTCCCAAGACCTTTTAATTTCATCGAGCATTAAGTCTTAAACTCAGATAACAGTAGCGCAGAGTGTGCACTTGATCTGCACCCCGATCAGGTTGCCTGGTCCGACCATAACCACTTAATCTGCCTCCGTTTCCCCGCCGACTCACTGAGTTGTTTTGAGGATTTAATGGTATAATCCAGGTAAAGCGCTCAGCTCAGTAGCTGGCACGGAGAGCGTGCTCAGTGATAACAACTCCCACCCTCTCGATAGATACTGTGCCAGATTCAAGCACCACGATCAAAAATTATTTAGTGGTAATCTCCTGGGAACAAAATATTTTTAGTTTTAAAATTTTTATCTCACCAAATTCTTGTTATTCCTACTCTGGTAGAATGGGCTTTTCTGTTCCCTTTAATACCCTCCTTCCTATGCTTTCTCACCTCTGTCCAGGATAATTTTTTAGCAGCATAATGTGCTGCTGTTACACACCAGTGTTCAAAAAGGGTGTTATATACCCTTTTGAAAGGGTGCTGCTCTGAAAATGATGAGAACTCATCATGTCCTCCTTGGATGAAATCATGGATGGGTTTCCCAGCACTCAGACACAGGAGCAGTGGCAAAGGGGACCTAGGGGTGGGCAGAGGGTAGAAAGGAAGGAAGGATGGAGACCTCTTCCTGGGCATGGCCAGAGGAGTGACCCA
>PVKY010003322.1:0-22068 GCA_004027775.1 Bradypus variegatus | reverse complement strand
GCCCGGGGGCGGGGGCGGGGGGAGTAGGGGAGCTCCGGGGAGGGCCGGGCGGGCGGCACCCGGAATCCCCAGGCAGCCGCCGGAAGAAGGGCCTGGAGGCGAAGGGCTCCCTCTGAGTCTTTGTCGGTGCTGCCTTCGCCTTCCTCCACCTTTTACCTGTGATTCTTTGCCTTCGTGTCCCCACTGTCGGGGTTGACCCTCCGCTGTTGCTTTCGTTTGGGGGCAGTTAAGGTACAATCTCAGAAGGGTTTTCTGCCCGGCTGAGAGAGAACTGGACAATAACACCTCCTTCTCTGAAGCGGGGTGCCTTTAGGTCACCGTGGGCCTGGAGGAACCCGGCAGTCTGTCAAGCCCTGCTGATTCTGAGTTTACAAGTCTGTCACTGAGTGAGAAAAAAAAAATAAAAATCAAACCAGATCTTTCAAAACAGAACTCCGACAGCGGAACTTGAACATCTCCCCAGTCTTCCTAAAGTTACAGATTCATTTGACAACTGGAGGAAGACGCGAGTCCATAAAAGACGCTCCGTTCCAGAAAAGGAAGGGTGTAAAGGACGTCAGCTCATTCTTTAGCCCTTTCCGATGTTCTCTCAACCCACCCGAAGGCGACGGTGCGGGCTGGACCCCTCCTCCGGCCTGCTACATGACAAATGAGCCCCGTTTGTGGATAAATGGAAGGAATTGTATGTAGAGAGGAAGAGTGTGGTGATTGTTCATACCATGCATTGGAGAAAACACCTTTTTCTAAACCTTGCTCTAGATGGGAACTCAGGCTTCCTCAGGCAACAAGTATCTGCTGAGCTCCCCTCTGAGCAGCGATGGGTGCAGGTCCTGGGGGCAGAGGGGACAAGACAAAGCCCTTGCGCCTCAGGGTCCGTGTTTTACTGAGAAAGACAAAACATCTGAATAGTTAAAGTAAGCTCAGAAAGTGGAAAGCGCTATGAAGGAAGGAGAAAGTGATGGGATGAAGTGAAAGCGGGGTGGGATGGAGGGTGACCCGCGGGGCTTCTCGGAGAAGATGAGGCAGAACAGGAGTGGTCGGGGGGCGCCTGCTGCGGGGGTGCGCTGCTGAGGTGCAGAAGGGCGTGGGCTTTGCCTGGGGAGCGGGGGCGAGGAGGGGGTGACGTCAGGAAGCAGGTGGGCCCGGGTCCCACTGGGCCTTGCGATAGGCCAAAGGGATCGGGATTTTTTTTTTCCTAATTGCGCGACGAGCCAGTGGATGATTTTAAGTAAGCTGTGTGATCTTATTTACACATCTAAAAACTCAGTCTGGCTGTGACATAGAAAACAAAAGGAGCAGTTAGGAGGCAGATCATTACAAGACAGGCTGATGATAGCTGGGCTAGAGCAGTGCCGGTGATGATGGGAGAGAGGTGGCCGGGTTTGGGCTACATTTGGGAGCACGGAGTCTTGCTGATGAATGTATGTTTCACAGGGACGACAGCAGTCAAGGAAGACCCTGGGTCTTTGGTTTCAGTAATGCTGCATATGGTGGGACATAAGCTAAGATGGTAAGTCAGGGATGGTAAGTCTTAGGAAGGGAAAAATCCAGAGTTGCTTTTTACACGTTACGTTTGAGATGTGCCTGGCACAAACAAGTGGAGATGTCAAGTAGGCAGCTGGATTTTCGAGACTGGAACTGAAAGAGGAAGCCAGTGATGGACATAATTTACATTTGGCAGTCGTCAAAGTGAACATGAACTGATGTCGCCTAGAGAGTGCAGCTAGAGAGGCCATGACCGGGGTTGAGCAGAGCGCCAAGCATGGAGAGCAGGAGGTGAGATCGAAAGCAAACCAGGAAAGCATGGGGTCATGGGGAGAGTTGGCAACTGAACCAAATGCTAGTGAGAAAAATGAAGACAAGGGCAGAGAATTTACTGTCAGTTTCTCCCAACATGGTCGCCTTGGGTTACCTTGATAGAGATGTTTCAGTGGTGTGAACTGAAAAAAAGAAAATAAGGAAGTGAGACTGTAAGTAGAGAGCACTGTGTGGAGGGATTTTGCTTTGAAGGGGATAGAGATGGGGTCAAGGGAAGGCTCTTAAAACAGGGTTGCTATTAAATCCTGTTTGATGGTATGACCCAGTAAGGGAGAAAAGAATGACGCAGGAGAGGGAAGCCCTAACTGCAGGAGGGGAGTCCTTCCTTGGGGGTGGGGATCTGGAGCTTGGCAAGGAGCAAATTATAGGTGTGAAGGTGGAGTACAGGGAGTTGGCATGGCCTTGGGGGTATGAAGATAATTAGGTGATTTTAAATGCACTTAGTATGCTATTTAATGAATCAGGGGGGAAAAAAAACCACAATTGTCTTCTAACATAATTATGCCATAATTGGTTTATCTAGTAAATTCCGGTTTAACAGGTTGAGTTTTTTTGCTAGTATGAAAATTATCTGTTATAAATAAGTATGCTTACCTTTATTTTTTTTAAGATATATGCAGAAAGGTGATAACTTTTGAAGTTCAATTTCATGAGTAGCTATAGAGCATATTTCAAAGAATGCGGTGGATTACAGTTCCACCATTTCAGTTATTTCCTTCTAGCTATTCTAATACCCTAGCATCTAAAAAAATGTTTATATTATATCAAGATTCAGTATTCATAATCCTTTGTTAAAGCCTACCTTGTCTGTTGCTACCCCTTCCTCTCATTTAATCACTTTATTGACCTTCAGGGGTGTCCAGGCAGTGACCACTTAGGGTCTATTGTAAATATGTATGATTACCTTTAAATGTACTAAGAAGTCTGGTCAATTTTAAAGCAAACAAGCCCTACTCAAAGTCAATTTTTAAAAAATCACCGTACTTCCAAAAATATTTTATTAGGGATGCAAATATAAAATTATTGTGGAACAAGTCCAGCTTGCTAGAAAAGACGGATGAGCCAAGAGGAATTTCCCCGATTCTTTGGCTGAAATTGCTCTCATGAAGGCACACTTGGTGATTGTTGGGCTGTTCACAAACAGTCCTTTTGTCCTTTCTGCAGAGACTGGCAGGACTGAGGTTAGGCTTGGCCACGTGACTTGCTTTGGCCAAGGAAATGTGAGCACAGCTGCCTGTTCTGCTTATAGGCAGAAGCTTAACAAGCCATCAAGTCCCCCATGTTCCCTTCCTCCTGCAGTGACATTCCTGACACAAATGTTTATGGGAAGCCCTTCCCTGAAGAACTGAGGGTTAGAACCTTCCTGTTGACTGGGACAGAACGTGTATTCCAGGTTACATGTCATGGCATTGAGATTGGGGATGTTTGTTACACAGCATATCCCTAGCATATCCTGAGTGATAAAAAGATAAAAAATACGATCAAATCTAGTGGACTTGTCTGGCATGGACACTGGGCAGGTGATGGTGCTGTTCTCCAAGACAGACTATCAGTGACAGGAGGTGCGGCAGAAGGCAGGGGAATGTTAACTCAGTTTTGGGGTGTTGGGCTTGAGAGGTCTGGGTCCAGTAGGCCAGGAGTCATCAGCACATTAATGATTAAAGAAATCATGGCAATAGATAAGACTGCTCAGGGAGAGGAAGCAGAATGCAAAGAGAAGTGGACTGAGGACCTGGTCCTAAGGAACCCCAACATGTAAGGGAGGGGTGGAGAAAGGCCCATTTTATTGTAGATACATTATTTTCCTTCCAAATCTTGAAATTCCAAAAGTTCACACATAGACGCCATCATAAACAGACACTGAACAAAAGGAACAACTCCAAAGTTAGTTTCTTTCTGGGACACAATATATCGGACCAGAAAAGCAGTGACCATCTATCCAAGGCAGTGGAAAGTCGATCTGTTGTACTAGAAATCTCCCAACAGAATTTTATAGAAAACCAGTGTTTCATTGTAAACAGAAACAAAAGTCTGCTTTCACCTGCATTGTATTAGGATGTTTCGTTGGGCTGGTAGAATAAGAGAAGAACTATATCCGAGGGGAAAGAAGAGATGCACAGTCCAAATGGGCCATGTGTTTGGAGCTGGCCTTCACCCTAGGTCCCACACAGGCAGCTCTCCGGTCCGCCATCCACAGGGCTGACTCAATACATCACTTTTGAAAAACCATATACTTGGGTAACAGCCAAATCCTGACAGTTTTGACAATCATGTGAAAGCAATTCCCTATTCATCTGCAGTACTGGAAAGCAGTTTTCACGTGGGAGCGATTTGCATCTGTTCACTTCAGTATGGGGAAACATCTTGTTCTGCAATACTGGGTGCCAGGGAACGGAGCACCCAGCGAGTAGACTGATGGGAATGGTGACAATCAAGTGTAGTTTGGTGTTCATAAGGGAGAGGTGGGGGACCAGCGGGGAGGTCTAGTTACTCTTCTACAAGGAACACAGGTGCCAAAGTTCTGTTTACAAACACTTTATTCAGTCCATTCTAGTGGGAAAGTTCCCAGCTAAATGCACAGATACAAGTGAGGTCTTCCTGGGTTAGTCCCGATGCCAACAGATGTTTCTGCACAGCTGGACTGCAAGGCATCCCTCCAACAATCATTTCAGTGAGTTGGGAGAAGAAATATTAAAGAAACGGAACCAGAATCTGGGTGCACCTCAGCTGTTTCTCCTTTGTAAGTCAAGCGATAGCATGTGAACAGGAATCTTAGAACATTCTGGTAACAGTGGGCCACAGGTGGCAAGGCTTCCGTGTTTCTCCCTCAGTGCCCCCTCTGCCCGTTCCATTTGTACCTGCACTCTGGTCGTTAAGCCGCACACCCTGGTGTTGAAAGTCTCACAGTCCTCAAGTCTCAGACGACGACAGCTATTTCCAAAGCAACATCCTGCGCATACAGTTTGTGACGTCGAAGAAAGAGGCGTCCCTGGTTAGCTATCCTCTGTGAAAAGAGCCATCCAGCCCTGACCAAAGCCTAATCGAGAGCATAATTTAGAAAACTGGTTTGGGAAGTGGACTATGGAGTAAAAGCAAGACATACGTTCCAAAATGTTTGTCTGTGAGGACTAACGATCAGACCAGATAACAATTGAATTCACAAGTGGTCTTGCTTGAAGGCTACAAATTGTTTCTCACTTAACTGTTAGAAACATATTGGTGTCCACAGCTGATAGTTTACAAATTGCTGGTAAAACTCTTTATCTGTAGTATGAGATTCCCTAACCCCTGCAGAAAATGCTGATTTGGAAAGGGAGCTGCACCCAGAACGGCATTTCAAAGGCAAGAAGTTTCATACTCAGGGTTACGATTTTAATTCTGAAGGGCCCCTTGAGCTCCATTTGGCACCTTCCTGGATTTATCTGGCAGTAATACATGTTTGCTGGGATTTAACTTTTTGGCAAAATAGAAACTTTGGTCATAGCTATGGGTCGATACAAACAATATTTTTAAAGAGATTATTATGTCTGATTAAAGTAATATTTTAGAAACTGATACATAACAATAATGAAGTAAACATCTTCATAGCTACAGTAAGAGCAAGAAATCTTTACCAGCATCTTATCTTACACACAATGAAACAGTCGGTAGTGCTTACAAACAGTAGCAGGTTCTCTTATAGGAATCAGAAAAATATCAAAATAAGGCACAGCCTGCTACTGTTACAGATTTGTGCTAAGCAGTAGTGTTCTTTCTGGAAGGCACAAGTTGAAAATATGATTACCGAAAGGTTTAAAATATGGTTCTGCAGATAATGCATATGAAGAACACAGCTAACTTGGAACAAAGTCCCTCAACTGGAATCAATGGCAATTAGTCAGTGACAATATTACTTCTAGATTACAATACTGTGGAACTTAAGAAGTCTTCATCAGCCCATTTGTAAATTTGTAAAGGCACTGTGCAAAATCTGAGCTGAGCTGACTACACTTCTAGTTTAAGTGCATATGAAAAAAAACAAAGGCACATTTCCTAGAAATCAAACTTTACATTAACTAACAAAAAATTATCATGTTAGATTTAACAGTAGGTAAGCTTGATAATATAGCAGGTTTTGAGTCAAAAGTCTTGAAGGGGTTTCTTGGACAGCAGGCTGGAGTTTCTCTGGTTATTCATGAAGAAAAACTCCACACTAATAAGGAGGGAGATGGACAAAAGCAGGGAAATAGCAGATTAGCCTTTCAGTACAAATCCAGAGTTAACATCGAATACTACAGTTTAACAAGTAAGTTTCTAACTGCAGATGATATCAATTTGGCTGATTTCCTACTAGTGGCTTCTCTACATCCCATAGAGGGCTAGAGGAGACTGTCAAAAGAAAAAGGATTCAGGTAACAATACATTCTGGTTCAGAGGAAACATCCACTCACATCAATGTGGCACCAAAGGAAGGGTCGAAACTTTCCTTAAAGAGTTCCCACGCAGAATACTGGGCAGGGGTCCACATGTCTAAGTGGAGATTGCCAAGCCACCAAATGAGGTGGTGTGAACATGCCATAACTTGTTTAATGTTTTTGTGATTAAGCTAAATGTACCTTCTGTCATTTTTCTTTACTAACTGTACAGACTTGATCCTTTACTATTAGCTGATTTTGCAGTTGTGGATTACGCAAGCTTTGCAAATACATTTTCTCCAATTTTACACATTGTATATCAGCCTTCGTAATTTCCCATCTCTCCCCAGGCCTCTTGAGAGGGGGTAAGAAATCAAAAAACTCCCTGGCTCCTAAGGAGGAGCTTCTGGGCTCTCATTATCCAAAGGCCTCTGTTTGGGGGGAAAAAAAAAATAGTTCCCATGTTCCATGCTAAAAATGGCAATGGATTGTTTCAGTAATAGTAATAATAATAATCATAGCACATATATATTATTACCATTTGCCAGGTACCATCCTCCACATTTTTTAAATATTAATTAACATGATCCTCATAATCAACATATAAGGCAGGTACTATTATTATCCTCCTTATAGAAATGAGGAAACTGAGGCTCAGATATTAAATGACTTGCCTGAGGCCACACAGCTGGTGGCGTGGCCATGATCTATCAGAGGTAACTGTGCTTTAAATCACGGCACTGCTTCTCATAACAGGAATTACAGGATGCAAACAATTCTGAGAGAAAAACTATTTCTTCTGTGGGCTAGCATGTATGTTGAAAGCCTCAGGGTTTATTGATACGAAACTGAAGTATTTAAAAAATGTACTGAAGAAAATTAAAATCCTTGGAATAAACTAACATTTCTGGGGGAACTTTTATTCCAAATTGTTGTATATGAAATCAACTGTGAGCGTCTAGAGAAGACTTTTACAGGAAGTTTAGAACAGACTGACTCACCAATGATGATGATGATGATGATGACCGCAACGCTAATTCCAATTGCCCACATCTGTAACAGAACATATTTCCATTTCCCATTTCAGAACTAGAAATTAATGTGCATACTGAAGATTTTCATATTATTCTAGTCACTGGAAGAGAATTTAAGGTGCACTACAATTGGAAATAATAATTTTTAAAGCTTAAATGTAATGTTCTCAATTAGGGCCTAAAGCTTACTTCTCCATGAAGATGTTCCAATGATTTATGGTCCCTGGATAGGTATTTATTTGTGCATAAAAGTTTTCTGCATAAGGAAGGACCACTCAGTTTGTCCCATGTATCTAAAAGTGTCACTTCTAAACAAGGAAGGGGTCAGTAGACACTTGGGCTCTGATGACAGCACGTTTATCGGGTAACTGTGTAAAATCTGCTTTAGGCCATGCTCCTTGTGTGTGCCTTCTGCTCTTCTGTCGTGCACACGGTGGCCCTCCAGCAGCTCTTTCCCTTGATGCTGGAGCATACAGAGAACCAAGGCCAACTCCAGCCATCTCATGTCAACCTGTGTTCAGAGCTCTGCTTGAGAAAGGGATTAGAAGGGGCTTAAGCCTGTGATTAATTTTGGACATTCCAATTTTACTCTTAAGGTCAGTGTGTCGGTTTGGCTATATTATGTCACCCCGAAAGCGCCATGTTCTTTGTTGCAGTCTTGTGGGGGAAGATGTATTAGTGTTGAGTAGACTGGAATTCTTTGAGTGCTTCCATGGAGATGTGACTCAATCAACCGTGAGTGAAATGTTTGATTGGATAATTTCCATGGATGTGTTACCCTGCCCTTTCAGGGTGGGTGTTAATTAGATCACTGGAGTTGTATGAAGGAATTCACAGACAAGGACCTCAGAGCAACTAAGAATGACATTTTGAAGAGGAGCTGCAGGTAAGAGAGGACAGACACTCCAAGAGCAACATTTTGGAGAACACCACTCTGAAACGCAACCTGGGAGCAAGCGGACGCCAGCCACGTGCCTTCCCAGCTAACAGAGGTTTTCCGGACACCAATGGCCATCCTTCAGCGAACGTACCCTATTGTTCATGCCTTACCTTGGACACTTCATGGCCTTAAGATAACTGCAACTGTGTAACCAAATAACCCCTTTTATAAAAGCCAGTCCATTTCTGGTGTTTTGCAAAATGGCAGCATTAGCAAACTAGAATAATGAGCTACAGAACAGGCAGAATTCCTAGTTGTCGGGAGAGGAAAAAGGTAAGCAGTCAGACCTTTGGACTCATAGTTCATCCAAATTTCCATGTGTGGGAGGGAGAATCCACCTCCCAGAGTCATCCAAGTTCAGTACTTGGACTGAGAATGGAAATGGAGACTTAACGTAAATATCAGTTAAAGGGAATTACCTTGCAATTCTTCCACCAATATTTTCTCTTCAACTTGGCAGCGCTTGTTTCAAACTGGGAAGCTCCTGCCTGCAGTGCGTCTGCACGGTCGTCTAACTCCGAGAGCTTCTGATCTCTCTCCAGCACTTTATCCACGTTGACTCTCATGATGTCCACCACCTAGAGGAGAGTGTCCGCACCAGGTTATCCCGGACCAAACAGAAAGGCAACAACTCCCAGTAAAATTTACTGGCACATTTTTTTCAGATCAGATTTGGATCAAATCTATTTCTTTGGATCAAACTTTTTTTTTAATGGGCCCAATTTTTGTAAATAAAAGTTTCAAGCGGAAAAGCATTAGAGTGGGTTTCTTAGCATGAAAATATGAACATTTCAGAATTAAGTTCATCAATTAAACCATCATCAGATCAAAACATTACTGTATGCTGTAACAACAGTATCTAATGTAACTTTAGCCCTGTTTTCTTTAGGGCAGCTGAAGGCAGAAAGACCAAGATATCTTTGTTGGACAGTAACAGTTCTCAGGAATATGGAAATCGTAGTCTGAATGTCTCAAACAATCTTCCGTTGTGGTTCTGCATATATAGGGCAGAACAAAAGATGCTGTGAAGGTCCTCTAGCTCAAGAATTCTACAAATAAAGATCTGTTGGGCTAGTGCAGTTTGCCAGCATCTGCCTTCTATATGTCAGTGGGCAGCTGTCAGAGATGAATACTATAGTGTGCTCAGGCTTGAAAACTTGTAAGTCAAGCTCCTGGACAAAGCATTCTGATCGAAAATCTAGTCAGAGAGATTAATCCTGGCTGGAGTAATCAGTGGACCCAATCCTTAACACTCTATAACCCTATTATCAAGTGGTTCTTAGGAAACGTTCTCAGGGAGGCTATTTTGTTTTAGGTATGTGTTTAGAGTCGCAGGAAAACAAGCACGAAACCAGGAAAGTGACTTCTGCTTCGAGCAGGGCTTCCACAGTACGAGGCAAGATTTTGTTACATTTTTGATGCAATCAAAATTTACTTCACACTCATGCTTTTATGATTCTTTCTCTAAACAGAATTATTACCAGAGTGCTCCCATGTGTGTTTAAAATGTATGTTTCCCACATCTCAGAAGCAATACCTCATCCACTTGGTTTTGTGTCTGCTGGAGTCTTCGATTACTGCCAGAGGCAGAGCTTGAACCTGCAGACCCACCGGAAGACCTAAAACATCAAAGGCACAAGCGGGAATAAATTATGATTCCAAACCCATTTTTCTAAGTATAAAGATGTTATTCCAGCAATCTCAGTGTTAAGAATTTCTAACATCAGAACTAGAGCCCAAAATGAAGCCCTGCCTACAATTCTTCTAATTTGTCTGTAATTTCCAAGATTCTCCCCCATATTAAAAGTGACCAGAAACTAAAGTGAAAGTTTAATAGGATCAACCTTGTACCACTCAAGTGCCTGATTTACCTCAAGAGAGGTAAACTGTAATGTCCATTTTTTAAATTACTTATTTCAAGTCACACATCTACTTAAATGCATTCAGTGCTCTTCTGATCTTTTAACTGTGGCAAGAATGGTTTTTGCAGTTATGACCAATTATAGAATGCTCTTTTCCCAATACGGTGAAATGGATTCATTTCAGAAACAGGGTTAGGAACAATGGGATGCAAAGGGGTGGGGGTGGTGTCAGAGCGGAAAAGTCGAGTTGAAGCAAAGTGCTCTCTAAGATGTAATCATCTTTTAAAATCTTCACTCAATGTTCAGTCCTCCATATGCAGATTTGTCCTGACCACTCTAGCTTTGGTGTAATATTGCCTCCATTACTTGGTGGGCATCACTGTGATTTTTCAGGTTCATAAAGTCTTGTCTCCCCTAACAGATTTCAGATTCCTGTGTAGAGAATTTTCTTCTCCGTATCCCAATCAAGCCCCTGGCATGTGCCCTGCATAAGGGAGCCACTGATTCACTGATGCAACAGATAGTTGTTGAACATCTACCACTTGCTGAAGACCACGGAATACTGGGATGCAGTTGATTCTTTCTCTGCCCTCACAGTTTAGTGTCTGGTAAATAGGGAAGGACCATGCACTGGTGCTAGGCCCTTTCCAAGCATTTTCTCACTTAATCCTTACAACTCTCCGAGAGGAATACTATTATTATTCCCATTTTATAGATGAGTAAAGGGAGCTTTGGGAAGTCAGCACAGCTGGTGTTGGAGCCTATGTCCAAACTAGGCCCCCCTGTAACCGCACAGACCTAGATCTCAACCACTGCGCTCTACTGGCACAGCAGCCTCAGCAGGACATCCTACGGTGTGGTGAGCCTAGTTCCTACAAGGCGCTCCGGGAAAAGCACCATCCCTCTTTCTTCTGTAGGTGAGTAATGAGCCCGTTGGTGGCGGGAGGAGGAAGTAAAGAGAAGCTCGTTGTGTTGCTTAATAATCAGCCTCCTCTTAATGTCACCAGGGGAAGCGCCGCGTTTTCCAGGGCTACTACAACAGCGCTTTCGCTTAGACAGAGAAGCGCCCCAGCCAGGCTGTCACCCCGAGTTCATGGAGGGGTACTGCTGCGGCTCTGTCTGCAGGTGCCTCAAGGCGGGGCGACGTCGTTTCGCTTGCAATTTCCGGAGCCGAGCACAGCGCCCCGCGGAGTAGGCGCTCAGGAAAAAAGGCGGCCGCCCGCTCCTCCTCGGAGGGGAAGGGGCAGGAAGGAGGACTAGGGGGCCGGGCCGCGGCGGGCGGCGCGCTCCCTTCCTCTGGGGAAGCCCCCGGGCCCCCCTGCGCTCGCCTCTTCCGCTCCCGCCCGACGGTCGCCGCGGGCCCGCCCCGGCCCTCTGCAGCCGCACCCCGGGGCCGCCGCCCACCCCCGGGCCCCGGGAGTCCCTACGCAGGCCCGCGCGGCCTCGAGCCGCTCCCAGCGGAGGCGGGAGCCCGGCCGTGCGAGGGTCCCGGCCGCAGATCGCCGCCTCCGGGGCCCGAAGCCGCCCCGCGTCGCGTCGTGTCCCGTCACTCACATTTTGGCGGCGGCGGCGGCGGCGGCGGGCCAGAGTCAGTGCGAGCGGCGCAGCCGGGAGGAGCGGCCGCGGAGATGGGCCGGGCTGCGAGCGACTCGAGGGGAGTGACGTCACGGGGCGGGGCCTGGCGGGAGTGGCGGAGCCTGGCGGGCGAGGGCAAGGCTTGAAGGGAGAGGGCGGTGCCTGGTGGGCGTGGGCGTGGCCTGGCAGGAGCGGGCGGTGACTGGAGGGGCGGTACCTGGCCGGAGTGGGCGGGTTCTGGTGGGCGTGGTCTGGCAGGAGTGGGCGGTGCCTGGTCGGTGACGCGTGCAGGGCAGGCGAGGCGGGGCCTGGGGCGGGGCCGGGCCTGGCGGGAGTGAGCGGTGCCTGGCCGGCGAGGCGGTGCCTGGCGGGGCGGTGCATGGGGCGAGGGCGGGGCCTGACAGTGGGGGGCGGGCGCGAGGGGACGAAGGCGGGGCCTGGTAGGCGGGGCAACGTCGAGGGCGGGGCCGAGAGAGGCTTCACACCCCGGCGAGGGCCGCCTAGTAACAGAAATAACTGTCCCTGAAGCTGCAGGGAGCCGAGCGCTCCGGGACGCGCTCGGAAACGAGTGCAGTCGTTAAGCGTCAGCTCCTCGCCCGTGCGAACGGGGAGAAACGAGGCCTAGGATCGTCGCGTGGTCCGCCAAAGTGCTTCGCCCAGCAGCGCGGTGCATTAGGCACTGGAGAGGCTGTTGGGGTAAGTGAGGGTGGGGGCCTTTCACGGTATCTGGGCCCGTGGGCCATTTCTCCGGCTTTGACAATTCTGGAGACAGCCAATATGCTTCTGCTTGTCCAGGTTAACCCAGCAGTTCCGCGGACACAGGGTTTTCCAACAGGGAATTATTTAAATTGAATGAGCTGGAAGACCATTCGGGGTATGTATGGTAATGACTGCGTTAGGTTTCCTCTCTTGCCTTAGTTCGTGACATAAATACTTGCCTTTGCACAGACCTTATTAAAATCTGCTTATGGGAGCCTTGGCATCGACGGCGGTAGTTTCTTCATGTCTGTATTCCCCGGGCCCAGCCCAGAGCAAATCCTCAGACTTTTGAATGGACAGAAGCATAAACCTGAATGCAGTGAGTTCCTCTGTAATGTATTTGTTACTGAAGGCACTACCTACCAACATAGACAATCGCTGTCCTACATTAAAACAAAACAACACAATGGAACATCAACTGGAGGATCTATTAGATGGGAGGTGAAAAAAAGTCTCTTTTCCAACACTAAACAGAAGGATTTTAAAAGGGAGAGATTAGTGTATATTAAAACAAACAGTGTCACAGAGAAGGTGGGATTTGAGTTGGGCAAGTAGCTAAAAAGGGAACTTTCCAGGCAAGGCATGAACAGGAACAGAAAAGTGGAAATGAGCATGGTGTGCATAGAACAAGTAGAGGGTGCAGGCTGGAGCACAGGTGAAAATAGGAATGTACAAAGAGCGAGATAGACAAGCAAGAAAATGCCACTAAATGCAGCGGGTTCTAGGAAACCATCAAGGACTGACCGGGTGGGGAGGTCCATGATGCCGAGTTTGTCTGGCAGTAACACAGGAGTCAGGTTAGATGGAGGAGGGATATCAGGGAGACAAGAATAGACAGTGAGGAATGAGCAGTGATGACGTCAGGAGAGTGTTCAGGAAGGACTAATATTAGTAGCCAAGTGGAAAATGCCTTTAAAGAAAACTTCAGAGGACTTTAGCTGAAAGGGTGACTTTATATTGGTGTCTTTACCTTTCAAATAACTTCACTGTCATAGATAAATGATGGATGTTGAGAGGTGACTGGGAAGATAAGATGAAAAGCATGTGCTCTGGGAACAGTGACTCCACTAACAATCTTTTTTTCATGGACATCTGAAACTCACTCTGTAACACTGAATGTCAAAACAACTGTATCTGGATCAAAGGAAATACTTGAAATTATTTCATATGATTTGAAACTTGTGCTGATAACCTTGGGTCTCATCTCAATATCAGAAAAGGTTAAAGCAAAACACATACATAGTATGGGGAAATTTTCTTCATTTTTAATTTACAGCAGAAAGAATATAAAGCATTCAGAAAACATTTTCCATATTTTAAGGGCAATTCAAAACATTTTGCATGGTTTCCAGCAGCTGAGTTCTTCAACAGATCCATTGATTCAATGATGCTTTACATGCACAATTACAAAAATAAAACTTACAAAAAAGAAGACATCTAGACTAGTTTTACATGCAAGTCTCAGGGACCCCCCATTGGGCGCCAACTACTGTGTGGAACTGCCGTAAGCGACCGTGCAGCCAGAGAGGGGTTCGTGTTATTCTCTTTATTTCGTTCACACAGTACAGCTGATTTCAAATGGGTAACAAGAATAGCAATTAAATCTTCAGGAGACAGAATAAGATTAGCTATTAATTTTATAATGAAATCCTACTCCTGGCACTTGGGAATTCAGATTATCCAAGAAAGCTGCGCTTTGCCTATCATCTTATATTCAAAAGTAAGATTTGTAACCAATAAAAAGCGATCAGAATTGCCTCATTTCAGTGGAAGTGCATTTTTACCTCACCTAGGACTCACAGTTGTACTGGTAGGTTTTGAACCTACCTCCTTTCCCCTGTGTTAAGAACCCTCCTAATTCCATTCGCAAGTCTCTATCTTCCGGACTCTTCTAACTTATTGAGCGAATAATGTAGCATGTGAAATACTTAAAAAAAATAATGTGAGGATTAAAGCAAATCCACTGAGGTCATTACTCTTGTCAAAAGGTCAGTTATTTTTTTATCATAATGGAATAAACATATCTAAATTCAGTGTTAACATAGGATATTCTTAAAGAGCTGGCTTTCATAGTCTACTCTCATTTATGAATGCCATGTGTTTGAAAATCACTCGTGTTCCTCCTATAGATCAAACTGTGCAAAATAACAGGTATTTGGGGATTGCAACAGCTGCAACATAACCCACACATTTAAAAACAAAATCGAGTCTGGTCAGTTTACAAATATACAGGTGACTGCTAGTTGTGGGGCTGTTACTTGTCAAAGCTGATCACAAGCAGTGAGACATACACTGTACAGTAATCCAAGGCTGGCAGTGAAAGGAAGGAATTAAAAAACAAGTACAATTATAGAAGGCACCAAGAGCACTGACCCCAGTTTTTACCACAACCTTTGTGTATCTACCTTCCTTGTAAAGACACCAGTTTAAAAGCTTATTTGTGAATATTTTTAGGCTTCACAACAAGCCTTGAGTTTTGACTTACAGTTGGTAGCCAGAACCAAACAAAACTGCTATCACCTCAACTTTACACTAACTGATCCTCAAACTTAACCTGGGAATTTTAAACTGGCATCAGCAAATGCTAACTTTATTCTCTCAGTTTAACATTAGTAGTTTAATTTTTAAAAGCATCAGATTTCTTTGGCTCCTCATTATATAGAAATAGTAATATACCGTGACATCTCCACAAGACCAGTTTGCGTCATTTTAATTTTTAGTTTTTGTGCAATTTTTATTACATTTTCTGATTTCCAGCAGGAGATATGAAAATGTGAGACTTTTTTTTCTACTTTTCATTCTATTTCTTTTGTCAGGTTTTGATCATTCTAAGTGTTCTTTGTTGGAGTGAGTGGATGGTGTTAAGCTACATACTGATTCATCTTCTTATGATTATCTGTTTTGCAAAAGTAACGTAATTTTGTTAAGATTAGCATTCACATTACTTGGCACCATTGGCAAAATAATTTTTAAAGTAAAATAAAATAAATTCCTGGTAGCCAAAATTAAATGTAAACATATCCTTTTTTTTTAAGTAATGTTACTCTGCCTTTTTTTCCTAAGTCTAAATATAGTAGCTCTTTTTTTTTTTTTGCAGTTTAGTCATGCTTTAGCAAAATGTTCTTCTAAAGAACATTTAAAATAAAGTACTCTTATAGTGAAATAAAGTTTTTTTTGTTTCATTTTACAGACCATAGCCACTAATGCTTTGCTTTTGTTCATTTCTTTTTTCTTGATTTCATGCACATATCTCTTTGTTTTAATATATACAATATATACAAACAATACATCCACATTTTTCTCGCTCAGACAAAACTATACAAATAATTTTATCTTGCCACGTTATTGACCTTTGTGAATAAAATATTTAGCAATTAATACAATCCCTTTCAAATATTTTCTCACTTTCCATTTCTACCTTCTTTATATATACAGAAACTGCTCAGTTTTGATGAGATATAGCCAAAAATATGGAATTTACTGGCCAGAACGCAGCACCACACTGATCTTTTAGGTGGCAAATGTCCAGGCAAGGTTTATGATTCCTTAGAGCGACTAGTTTCCAAGGTTACTAGAAAAAGCTACATGCTTTGCCAATTCTCTAAGTAGTTCTCATTGCACATGAAAGTAAGGCAAAATAAATTAAAGTGCTGAATATGAGAAAAGGGACAAGATGATTAGCATACTTGCAGGTTCTTGGGAGGTTGTGAGGACAAGAAAATAAATTTAAACTCTGGGAGCTGTATCTCATTACTTCCCATGCATTACCCGTTTATCACACACCCACCCCTCTGCAAATTCCCGCAAGACATCAAAAACCTGCAGATTTTAAAAGTTGCATTAAGTGTGCTGAGAGATTAAAACAAAACAAAAACAAAATATAAAATAACAGTGAAGGAAATGAGAACACACGGACCCAATAAAGATTTGTATGGTCTAAGCCCTCCACTGAGAATCGATCCCAAAGATTCAGCTTCTTGGAAATCAATGACAGGTGCAGGAGCAGCATTCTTTTTTGTTGCTAATGCATCCCCACCTTTTCTTCTCTATATTTTTGGTATAAATATTTGTACAGTTCCACACGATGTTTGAATACAGCCCTATATGAGAAGGAAAATGGCTTCTTCCTAAGAATGAAGCCTCTTTCAGATTCCTCCAGGCGTCTGGTTTTCCCATGATCCAACAGAAGATTGAGTTCCAAGATGTCTTGCTGATCAAATTAAAAGTTGTCCATGAAAGTGCAAATGCAATGACCAAAACATTACTGTTAAAATCCTGCAGCTGATCTCCCCAAAACTGCAGAGGGATTGTGTGTGTTTGTATTTGTGTGTTGTTCTTGTTGCATGTCTCTGCTAAAAACAGAAATGAAAGTCTGAAAAGCAATGTCACATTGCTAAGGAATGCTGCTGTAGGTCTTCAAGTTCCTTGGCCTTTTTCAATTCTTTCACTCTGGAAGAGAAACAAAACAGAGCACCAGGAGATGACTACTGAGTGGAACCGTGACCAAATAAGGAAAGGGGTATTACCCTTACCACTGAAATGAAAACCCAAACCAAAAACTCTTTTGAGGATTGATGGCAAAAGAAACTCCTGTTAGACTGTTGGGAAAAAAACTCAGAAAGACATGACCCTTCATAAGGTCATTTTTTTTTTCAAAATTACTAAAACTTTCTCTCTACATCAAGTGCTCTAAGAACAGAGCAAATCCCAAGTTTACTTATCAAGGGTAGCAATAACATGCGCATCTTGGAAAAATTGAACTGTTCAAATAACTTTCTATTTAGCCTGGTGGAGCAACGCTAATGCCCTCCAATCCCATATGATGCAAACTAGGGAAACTGCTTTGGATATACCGAGGAATTGAACTACTGCTTGGCGCGGAGACTAAAGATTCTCAGATCTCTTGATCTCGACTATCATCTGCACAACTCACTATTTCACTGAGGCAGTGTGAGGCCTTTCTGATTTTCATAATTCCTTACTTTTCTTGTTGCACACTGTAACTTGAAAATATATTCAGGTTACTGCCTCCAGTGCTCCCAGGATACAATACTGTTAAGATACTTTGCTCTATTTATCAAACATGTTGTAGTCAAAAAATTTAAGTGAAATTGTTATAAATTGAGTCATGGGGAGTTCGGGTCAGCAAATTAGATTGCCACTTCTAATCTGTATCTTTTAATATAAAAATCTGTCTTGGATTTTGAACATAGCTGACTAACGCAGACATGGCACCAGAACGGGGCTGTCACCTGGCAGCATATTTCTCTATACTGGGGAATAATTAAAAGCTCACCTGCACAGCGAAATGATGTAAGTACAAGTGTGACTTTAAGATCTAACTTTTGCAGTTAATGCCTGTTGTATAAGCCACAGTTTGTAGTACTTCAAATCAACTAACATTTGTTTCCACAAATGAGTGTGAGAGGATATTAAGCCATATAAAAGTGGCAGTTTCTCAGGACATGTATTCTCTACCTCAACAATAGGACAAGAAAAAGTCTTGATTTTTATTTCTAATGTGGGCCAATACAGAGGTCAAGAATTCCCAAACACACTTTTCTGATTTTCTAAGATCTCTCCTGTTATCTTATACCAATAAATTCTATTTTTATTTTAAAATAATTGCTAGTTTTCTTTTGAAGTACATTCTTGATAACACTTAGGTAGACAGAAGACTTTTCTGGTAATAAGTTATTGCTATTTTACAAAGGGTGGAATTCAGTGGAATGGTAGATAAGCTATGAAAGAAATTAAAAAAAAAACATTTACCACCTCCAAGCAGAATCATTTCTGACTGTTCTGCAGAGTTGATATAATCTCTTCAAAGACAAGATGCTCTTTCAGAAGAAAAGCTTTTATCATTTTATCATCAATACTAAAAAGAATTATAATGTTTGAAACTTTATTTGCCTAATTTATTTACTAAATACACCACGTCCAGCTTGTCCTAGCCATGGTATTTACAAGTGACAGTGACCAAGAGTGTATTTCTAAAACTATTACATTTTAACAGGTACATTTAGAATACACTGCTACATTCATAGTTAGATCCAAGTATTAATTTAGTTTTTAATTTTATGATTAAATACACCAAGGATTATTAAATTTTAGTATAATTTGGATCATATTACAGTACAGAATTGTGCATTGCTATAGGTCCCTACTTTGGACATGCATACTTAATAAATGGCTTTTTAAAAATTGAAACATGCTATATTCTGTGTTCAATTTTTAAACATGCAATATCTATACTAACAGCCCTTTGGCTAGAAAAATGCAAGGCATGCACTGATGCCAACTTTACGTCTAGACATGCAACATCTGTACTGGTGCAGACTTTTTTGCTGAATTTATGCAAAATATGCACGCTACTTCAAATACCACATTTACTTCTGCACTAGTACAGAACTTTATTCACAAATATGCAACAGTGACTTCAGCACTGATAAGATTTCTAGAATCTGACGAATTCCAAACTTGCAATCTAATAGTATCAACACAAAGATAACCATCGACAAATTTTCTAGAGTGAACAAGATTACTTTAAAAATGCTATCATTCACTGACTTCATCACTGAGATGAACTAAAAAGAAGAGAGTGAATTATAAACCAGAAATGTTTTACGCAGTTTCATACCAAAGAATCCATAATCAGCTTGTCAGGGTTGGGGTAACTTAAACATTTTTGATTTAGTTAAAATGGTCACATTTGTTTTTGCAGTTTTCTCTGCTGTTTAAGAATGAATTAAAAAGTCATAAGATTTTAAAGTTACCATATAAATACTCTGCTATAAAATGAGTGATAGCCTCACATACCACTAAGTTAAGGAGAGATGCATGTCCATACACAGAGATAGATTAAGACTGTCCACACAGGAAAAAGGAGAATATTCCAATTTTCAGATATATTTTCTAGGCTTTCATAATTCCTGAGCTAAAGTGGAGAATTTAGTTCTTAGTTTTATGATGAAGTTACCCCTATACTGGCATTATAAATGACACAAATGACTGAAATGGCATAGGAGGGATTTTTACAGAAAGCAATTAAGGAAAAATTTGGCAAAACAGGGGAAAATAGTAAAAAAAATACTATGCTCCGATAGCTACATTATGTTACTTAATACTCACTACCTTATTTAGTCCTCACACTACCATCATTATCTCCAGTTTGTAAATGTAGAAACTGAGATTTAGGAGTCAAAGAACCAGTCTCAAATTAGATAATAAATGGCAGAACAGGGATTTGAACTCAGGTTTGTTTGACTTCAAAACCTGTAGTTTTGCAACTCCATTTCACTGCTTCTAATAATAACATCTCTCAGGATTACAGACATTTTTAAAAAATCTTATTTTATTTGCTTTTCCAAAGGCTTCATAGAAAACATGCATTTGGAAAATATCCATGGTATGAGATGATTATGTTACAGAAAACTTATGACACTTATATTTTCTTATTTTCAAGGTATCACCTTTATAGGACACTATGTTGACTTTATGATGATGTTTTGGAGAAAATAAATACTTATCATTTAAGACAAATTTGGAAAGCTCAAACATCTGAAAAGAATGTGCCTAAGTATCAAGGAAATGGAAGATTTTTAGCCTCATTTTCTAATTTGCGATTTGCAGACCATGTTGATGTTGACTTACCTCTGAGAGTTTGCTTGAGATTGAGAGAATTTTACAATCTACTCCATTGAAATCATAAATGGAGTTTCCTGTTATTTGAGGGTAGATTATTACGATGAGATAGACAGGAATGCTTATTTTTTTGTTTTGTTTTAAAGCAAATGTCAATTAGATAAAATGTTTTGATGCTATATTGTCTCCAAAGAAACAATGAAATAAGTTAGAACATCATCTAATGCTAGAATTTTTAACAAATTCTAAGAAATTGAGGTTCAGATAGTTAACAGCAATTTGTTGCTGCCTTGTTATCAGTCAAGGAAATGAGCAACTGCTAAAAAGCATATATTAAATAAAATTAATCTTTACACAGTGAACATTTAACAGTTGTTAATTATCTCTGAGGAGTCTGCTTCCTTATTTGTATTTCCAAAATTTGCTAAAATGAGTACCTGCTTCTTTTGTAATAATTTCTGTTTACCATGCTTTAAAAAAAATGAAGCTTGTAAGTGATTTTTGTATCTGTCACTAGTACTATATCTTACAAATGTGAGTTCACGTGACATAAAAACAAATGAAAAATTCAGTGGAGGAAAAAAGATTCAATTAAACCAGCTACTTTGTATTTCATAGGCCAGAAACAAAATCAATTGATAAAACTGGTTTCACTGTCATTACCTGTGTTATAAGCATAGATTTCAGTATACAAACTTGGTAAATACAGATCAAAATTTTTGAAATTAGAATTGCACTTGAAAATCCAGTGCAATTGGATTTCTATATGGTCATCTTATCATACAGAACTTAGCACACAGGTGCTCAGTAAACTTCTATTGAGGTATGTCACACATACTAAGCTAAGGGTTTTTGAGCTTTTGGTCTTAAGGAATTGAAAAATGGACATAATATGACAAATGTCCAGATTATCTAAAATGCAAACCTTTATAACTGCATTTTCTTCTGAATTCTATTACAGAAGACAGGCAAAGCAGATTGCCTTGAGATTATAAAGATGATAAATACAGGATGCAAACTATAGCTCCTATAGGTTCAAGGCTATTGACAAAAAAAGGAGAGCTGCACAAACCACATTTCTGAACCTCACATCAGTGACCCAGATGTGAGTTATGTAGTTTAGTAAGTAAATGGCAACTGAATAAGGCAAGTAAGACTAAACTTCATAAGCTTTTTGGCCATAGGATATAAATGACTCATATTCCTAGCTTGGAGTTGAAGTAATTAGGATAGCAAGACTTTGACCTGTGACCATTCAACTATTAAAATCACAAACAATCCCAGGATCTCCCCAAGCATTCTAGGTTGAAAATGATCACCACTTCGGGATACTGTTGCAGTCTCTACCAAAAAACAAAAATAAAAAACATGTTGCATCACAATGTACGAAGTGATGTAGTAAAGCAACAGCACCGAAAGCCAGCAAAAGCCCACAGGGTTTAGTCCCATCAGACGTCCAATGACAACTTATGAATAAATGAAGTAGGCCCGTTTTGGAAACCTGTAGCAAACAATGGCTCCATGGTAAAGCAGAAGGCAAAGCTGCTTTGTTACATCTACTCAGTAATGCTCAGCCAGAGAATGTTTCATGAGTCAGTGGGTTGCAGCAGGTGTATTCTTGCAATGCTGGACGTCAAAAATACACAGGGCAGCCAGGTGTGGCTTTCTAATTAGTTACCTGTTGCTCTGAGAGCTGCAATAGCTTGTGGGGAATTTAGGAAAAGAGAGATCTTGCCATTTTCCAGAAATCTCATTTGGATTGCAAAACAAAAAAGACAGAGAGGCCCAATAAGAATGACACAGAGCATGTTGTCTGCAATTCAACACACACCACTGTGTTCCAAAAATATTCACGTCCTAAAAGAGGCAAGTGAGACAAAATTACTTGGAGATTTAGTTAACATCCACGATGACACATTCTACAGTCACTTCTTACTCCTCAGTGAATATACTGGGCCAGGTGGAAACTTCATCTCATGTCAGACTTCACTAAAGTGTGGTATCACTGTTGACCTAGAACATTGCTGACCTTCTCAATTAAA
>PVKY010003321.1:0-22069 GCA_004027775.1 Bradypus variegatus | reverse complement strand
TCCATTTCCTCTACATTATCCAGTTTGTTGCCATACAGTTGTTCATAGTATTCTCTTATAATTTTTTTAATTTCTTCGGGATCTGCATTTATATCACCTTTTTCATTCCTTATTTTTTTACATGGGTCTTCTCTCTTTTTGATACAGTCAGTTGACTTTAAGTAAAGGAGATCATCCTCAACAATATGGGGTGATCAGATGGAGGCCTTAAGAGCAAAGAACTGAGGTTTCCAGGAAGAAGAAGGAATTCTGCCTCAAGGCTACACCATCTACCTCTCTGTGATTTTGCAGCCTGCCAGCTTCCCGTACGGTTTGTGGACTAAAGAGGGCAAGATCAACTCTGGGTTCTAACAAGGCTGAACAGTGAGGCTCAGTGCTTCAACCTTGCCACTCCAAGACTCTGCAATAATAGGCCCACCTTCAGCTCCCAGTCTCACCCAAACTTGCCTGCACCCTCCATCCCACCACTACTCCTGGTGCTATTTGAAGTGTCACTAGCCTGTCTCAGGTCAGTACAACTGGGCTGGGTTAATCAGAGAACTCCCAGCACAAGTCAAGACTGGCAGAGGTGACCAGGGGCAAGGCAGTTCTGAGTCCTTCCTGGATTCCTAGCTGGAGCAGAGCAGGATCAGGAGAGGCCCATTCATCAGTCTCCCTGGACAGCTCCAAGCTGCACCGAGAAGACACATGCAAGGTAAGGAAGGCTGAAGATGACCTGGCCGCACACCACTTGATTCAGGTTCAGTCTCTAGCCTGAGGACTTGCTCAGAAGCAGAGTTTTCCTAGTTCCACTAATTCTACAGGGTGTTAGTAGGAGTGAGGGGGCATAGCAACAGGAACTTGGTTTGTTCACTGCTGTATCCCCATTGCCCAGAAGAGTGCTTGGCACACAGTAAACACTCTATAAATATTTGTCAGATGACTGAAATGAGGGTTTCATTGTTCAGAAAGTTTGGGAAGCACGTGTTGAACCAAGATAACAGATTTCCTTTCTACAGTACTTCTTAGAACTTTCAATATGTTGGCATGCACTATTGCACTCCAAGAGGGGTTACAGCCTGCAGGGCTTTCCACATTCATTGGGCTAGGGACTCCTTTCTATGGAGCCTCTTGTAGGGTGCGGGTTCTACATTCTAGAACCAGGGTTGTCAGACCTTTCTATCTGTGTCTGTGTCTTCATTTTCATCAGAGTCCCTCTTAAGAGAAGCATGCCAGCAACATGCCCATGACTTCTGTTTTAGGGAGGTTCTCATAGACTGGGCTTACATTCTACCAATTTAGCAACCTAGGGTAAAGAGGGATGTAGAGATCCTGCAAAAATCCCAACTCAGACTCTCATTGACCCAGCTTGGGTCACATGACCATCGCTGAACTAATCACATGACCAAAGCAATGCAGCGTTCTGATTAGGCAGACATGATCACATACCCAGTCTTAGGAGCCAGGCCATGTCTAAGCCCCATAGACAAAGAAAAAATCTCAGTACTGTTCCAGAGAGGAAGGAAAAATAAAAGAGGACAGAAATAATGCAGTGTGGGGCAAACAAGGAATGCCCCCTATGAAGGGCGGAAAGAGATGATTAATTGAAGGGTCTTGAGATGGGGGAATTAATCCTGGATTAACCAGGTCTGCTTTAACGGCCATCACATGTGTCTTTACAGGAAAGAGGCAGAGGGAGATTAGAGACTATCGCAGAGAAAGTGATGTGACAATGGAGCAGGGGCAGATGTGGTCACAAGCCAAGGAAGGCCAACAGCCACTAGAAGCCAGAAGAGACAGGGAACAGATTGTACCCTAAAGGCTCAGAGAGTGCAAAGCCCTGCCAACACCTGGATGTGGCCCAGTGATAATGATTTCAGACTTGTAACCTTCAGAACTGTGAAAGAATAAATTGCTGTTGTCTTAAGCTGCCGAGTTTGTGGTATTTTGTCACAGCAGCCACAGGAAATGAATATACCCCCAAACCTCTTTTATACTGGGTGCCTGCCACACAGCATATGGCTGAGTTGTCCTGGCTTGAAGGTCCAGGATGGTGGGTAATGTCTCCCTCCCCTCCCTCTGTCCCCCTTCCCCAGGAAATGACAGCAGGGAGTAAGAGTGATCTGGAGCAGAAAGGAAAGAAGGATGAAGGCACCCTCATGTCAGCCTGAGAATTATTATCCCCATTTTACAGATGAGGAAACTGAGATGAGGAAACAAGATCACGCAGCTAACAAGGGGCATAAAAGGGAGCAGTAATTGGCAGAAGGAAACATGTTTTGGAGGCTGCAGCTTGGGACTCCATATCTTCCCACATATCCAGAGCCCTTTCTGGACTGTCCCAACAGCTGCTCCAGGAAGAGAGAAGAGGCAGTTTGAGAGTTGCTGGATTGAAGCCAGAGGGCTGCCTGGGTTTCAGGATCCCTGAACACAGCCTTTTTGCACCACTGCAGAGGTCTGTAACTCAAGCAACGGCCCCCAGAACTGGCAGACAGGGGAAGTGGAACCTCAGCCTCTTTTCTTGCAAAGGAAACCCTCCTCTGCACCACATGGGATCTGGGATTCCTTGGGCATCTGTTCTGGGGCACCCAGCTGTTGGGAAGCTGCTGCCCAAGGAGAGGTATTTGTGGGTGAAGAGCACTGATGACATAAGCAGAAGCCTGGGCTAGAGTCCCAGCTCTGCCCTCACAATCCGTGTCACCTTCAGCATCTCCCTAGCAGTTCTATGCCTCAGTTTCCACATTCACAAAATGGGAAAATAATAGTACCTATCTCACAGAGCTCTTGCAGGATTACATGTCATCTTGAATGCAGCGTGCTTCATACACGATGGTGAGTATTATTCCCACCCCACCCATCCCCGAATCATCTGAGGACATCGTGGGCATCTTTCAGAAGGTCCAAACCTTCCATGGTCCTTTGCCCGGGAAGTTACTCTGGCAGTTTCCTCAGGTAGCCCCTTGACTTAAAGGATCCCCCTGCCATGGACTAGGTAGGCAGAAAGGAGGACCCCCTTTTTGTGGCTTCGCTCATGGATTCCCAGAGGCCCCACAATCACTGCCTTTCATGGGCCCCACCTCAGTGTTCATCCTACACCCAATGCCAGTCATGGAAGCAATGAGGAGAGTCCCCAGGGCCTCCCCAACCAGTGTGGCTCCCTCAGCCCTGTTGCTTTCTGTCCCTACTCTGCCCCCATCCAAGCCCCAGGCACGGCAAGGGCAGCCAGCCTGGAGTACGGGGCAGGCCACATCGTCTGCATGACCCACCCCAGTGGCACCCCCAGCCGTT
The DNA here is from genome assembly GCA_004027775.1 of Bradypus variegatus. Classification (NCBI taxonomy): domain Eukaryota; kingdom Metazoa; phylum Chordata; class Mammalia; order Pilosa; family Bradypodidae; genus Bradypus; species Bradypus variegatus. The sequence continues at coordinate 18,802 of PVKY010003321.1, read as the reverse complement.
CCTCCACACAACTCCGAAGTGGGGAGTTGGCTGAGGACTCTGCTTTCCTGTGGAACAGCAAAATGCCAGGGACCTGGCAGCTGTGTGTTTCAGCTAGGTGGGCCAGGTGGCCCTGAGGTGTGGCCTCGGCCTGCCACCGGCCCAACACCACAGAATGGTAGCGGCTCCCCCTCCCACCCCTCCTGGGGAAAGGGAACCCCTTTGCTGCTCCCGGCCTGCCTGCATGTGGTAAAGGCCTTGTGCAACTTGGCAAGGAGGCCCTGGCCGGCAGGGTTCCCATGGTGGGATCTGAAGCTTGGAACAGATTAACACCCGCCAAGAAAGTGAGATTTGCAGCAGCGCAGCCAAAAACAGGAGGTCAGCAGGAACCCAGCCCCTATGGCAGAACTCGCCCCACTCTTTGCCCCACCATGGTGGGGAGGGGGCTTCTAGACGGCCCAGGCCCCGCCGCTGGATGGGATTTCAAAGTTGAGGCAAGGGGAGGGAACCAGCGCCTTCCATTTGGGTTGCCTCATTAGTGGTTTCGCATTGTTGGAAATCTCTTCACTGGAAGCCCAAGATTGCAGTAACTTGAGGCTTTAATCCAGGGCAGGCCAAGGACTTGTGGCTAGGAGCCCCGATAGAGAACAATGAACATCTCCATGCTGGATCCAAGATGGAAGCCTGGTCGCCTGTCTGGCTTTAGATTCCCTGCTCACTCCCTGAAGGAAGTCTCCCAATCAGGGCACACCTGAAATCTCCCCGTCTTTTCACTCTGCAGCTTTCCCACTCTTCTAATTGTCTTTGAGTCTCTGCTAAAGGCAAGTGATGGTGGCTGACGCTCTTGCTATAGCAGGCCCTAGTAAGTAGCTTTTGCTTGTTCTCATTTGGGTGATCTTTATTTCCATGCCATTCAAACATCAATGGCATTGAGGTAGGAGGAGTAGAAGACACCAGAAAAGAGAGATTAACAAACTTTTGGAAGTTGCAAAGTGGAAGAATAAGTGGGAACTAACACTGCAGTTTGGAAAAACTGAAACCCAACTGCCCAAGAGGGGAGTACCCAGAAGAAACACATCAATCTGAACCACAGAATCCAGGAAAGACCACAAATTGGATGCACAGATACGCCTGAAGTTGGGGGTGACACTCAGGAAAGACCCTGGGCTTGGTGCGGGTGGGTAAGCAGAAGGATGAAATATAAGTGCACAGCCAGAACTGTGAACCCCAGTTCCCTTTCCCCACTCAATTCTCAAAACTAAAGAATCCCAGCTTATTTGCACCATGCAAAGTCAAGGGTTGGGTGATCCACCTCCGTAGAAACTGACAGCCTTCAGGAAGAGACCCACAGATAGGATTTTGGAAACCCACAACAAAATAGCAGAATCCCTCTTCAATAATCACTTGTAAACCCTGACCATTCATGAAGATTTCCAGTCAGCTTTACAATGTCTCACTCTAATACAGACAGCAAGGGTCAGCAGATATTTGTGGAAATCCTCTAAGTTGAAAAGCAGATAACAAACAGAAGAAGGGAAATGAGAAAGAGAAGAGGAAGGAGGAAGAAGAGAAGGGGAAGAAGAAGAGGAGGAGGAGGAGAAGGGAAAGGGGAGAAGGAAGAGGAAAAGAAAGTTCAGGGGAAACAGAGAGAATGCAAGGAGCAAAAGAAAATGTCAAAATTTATATTTCATCTCCTCAGAGCATATGAGAAGGTATTTTGTCCATGAAAATGTATGTAGCTATAAAAAGTTTAGTACAAAAATCACCAAATGATAACATCATGAAATCTCAGAACCCCCAGAATAAAGAGATGCTAAAGATTTTAAGAAATAAAAATTAAGTCATATGCAGAGTATCAGGAATAATAGCAAACTTCTCAACAGCAACACAAATTTAGAAGAAAACAGAAGAATGACCTCAAAATTCTAAGGAAAAATTACTGCCAACCTGAAATTAAATATCTAGCCAAACTATCAGTCGAAACATGAGGGTGGTGCAATGACCTTTTCAGGCATTGAATTATTTTGAAACAATGTTCTGCCATGCACCTTTTCTCAAGAAGCTACTGGAGGATGTGCTCCACCAAAATGAGGGTGTAAACCAGGGGTTGGAGAACTATAGCCTACAAGCCAAATTAGCCCACCACCTGCTTCTATAAATAAAGTCTTATTGGAACATAGCTGTGCCCATTCATTTACATACTATCCATAGCTGCTTTCACGCAACTCAAGCAGAGTTGAGTAGTTCTGACAGAGACCATATGGCTGGCAAACCTAAAAATATTTACTATCTGGCCTTTTACAAAAAAATTTGCTGATCCCTGGCATAAATCTAGAAATGAGAAAACATGGGATCTATGCTTCAACAAGGGAGAAGTTTCTAGAACTGTAGTCATGTACAGCAGGCTCAAAGAGCAAACAGCCCCCACTGGAGCCAGAGATGGTAGGGTGGTAGGGGGCCCTCTGGAAATGATGTCTCCAAGAAATTAAAAACTGGGGCTGATAGACTGTCTAAGGTGCTGGTTCATACAAAAAGGAGCTTTAAAGCTCTGTCAGAGAGTTTTAATGGTAGGAACACAGAAAACGAAGGAAAAAAAAGGTGCAATTTAAATAATTGCCATATGAATGCAGGAAAACACAAAACTTATGCGAGAAAAAACAATTCTGTTATTCTACATGGCTTATCCATGAATAATATTTACACAGTCATGATCATGAAGAACTGAATAATGAATTTTTACCAAAAATAGTGATATAACTATACAGGGAGAATGGAAAGAAAGGATGACTGTGTGTGTGTGTAAAAGTTAAACTCTCCATAGAAAGACCACAGATAATGTATAAAATAGAAAAATCAAAAATGCTAAAAAGAAAGAAAGCACATCATTTAGTAATACAGAGGAAAATAGAAGTAGCAGCTAAAAGTATTTTTAAAATGCTTGCTTCTGAGAAAGAGAGACGAAGCATGCAGGATACCACTATTTTTTAATATAAGCTTCTTTTTGTTATTTGACTTTTAAAACCTGGTATGTACATTACTTTAATAAAAATAGGTACCACATGTCAAAAACACAAATACATAAAATAATTTCATATCATCAAGTGCCATAAAGTATATAAATTAGGACATGGGAGTGGCTAGCGTTGGGGTACTTCTTTAAATGGTGTGATCATTGAAGGCCTTTTAGGAGGTGATTTTTAACTAGGTCCCATATGGAAAGGAATCAGCCCAGTGAGGGTCTCCAGAAAGAGAAGAACATTCCAGACAGAGGGGTCATCAGGGGCAAAAGCTTGGAGGAGAGAACAAGCTTGCATGTCTAAGGGACAGACGGACAGTGTGAGTGCAGGGTGGCAAGCAAGGAGAGAAGCTGGTTGACCTTGGAGAGGGACCATATAGGGTGCAGACGAGGGTGCCAAGCCTGGAGAGGCAGCCGCAGCCATGGGGGCTGGATGGGACCTCTGAGCTGGAAAGGTCCGTGTGGGTAACTTGAGCTAAAAGATGGACATGAAAAGCCGTGGGGCTGGAAGAGATCAGCCAGTGAGTGAGCAAACATCAAGATGGCCTTGCTGTCAAGAATCTGTGTAGGGAGCAAAAGAAGAAATTGAGACACAAGTCCCCTATTTTCAACTGATAAATACCAAATAGATGAGCAAACAGTCCTTAGTAAGGATTTCATAAACCACTGTCCACGGCAAGCCCATTCTACTTTGGAAAGCAATTTCTCATTGGGTACTAGCAATACCTCGCTTCCTTCACTAAACAAACTGGTTGCAATCAGAAATGTAATTAGAAGCTTAACTCGTTTGCTAATCATCTGACCTGGCCAGGGGTCCTTAATAGCCCATTTCCCAGGTGCCCACAGTCTCAGCCTCCCCGTGTACCCCCACTCTACCTCTTGACCTCTTGACCCTTCCCTTGGCTTTACTAATCCTTGCTCTCAACTCTTGTCTGCTCTCTGTCTCCTTGGTGAACCAGGCACCTAGACACCCCTTTCCCCTTGCTCCAACACCTGCCTTTCTTCTCCAGAGTCTCAAATCTTGGGGTCCCTTTACTTCATATCACCTCTCATCGAAACGCCATGTCCAGGGCTTGAGTCGCCAGCCCCATCTGAGAGCTGGACACTGCTCCCCGAGGAGGGAAAATCAGCCTCTTTGATAGAACCGGGTTAGAGCGTAGGCTTTAGAAGGCAGGGCTGAGTGCAGATCCTGCTCTAGCACTCAAGCTGCCTGGGGAACCCCTCCCTCCTTGTACACCTCCCTCCCTCCTCTTCACTTAAGAGACTGTCCTAATCCTCAACGGCCTATTCCAGGGAAGAAACTGATGTGGGCACCTCGCTGAGGGTCGCCACCCAATAATGGCTCAGTATGTTATCACGAATGAATGAATAAGAAACCCCTTGCTCTCATTCTACTTTTAGAGATGGGGAACCAAAGGAATTTTACACTATGGTGTAAAGGACTGATACGTTAGGCTGTTCTGTGTATTATCCTTCAAGACCTACCTCTGGGTCCACCTCATCTGAGAAGCTTCCCTTGACCAACCCACACTACAGGGATTTCTTCTTTCTCTGAATTCAGACCTCCTGAGAAAGACAGTATCTACAATACCCGTACAGATTAATTTAGTCACACCACACATATACCCATATAAATCAGAAAACAAGCAATGAAATGGGATAAGCCTCTTTTTCTGAACTGGACTAAAATCTCTTCAAAGATAAGGTCATGCCTTCTGCTCTTGTTACCAGGAGACCTAGGTTCAAATCCTGGCTCTGCCACATGCCAGCTGTGTAAACTTGGGCAAGCTACTTACCCCCTCTGTTTTCTCTTTTATGAAGTAGAAAAACACTATTAACCTCACAGGTCTCTGCTTATAAAGAAGTGACATAAACGACTATGAACAGATACTAATTTACTAATTGTGATTAATAGAGTATTCAGGTTCTTAATTTTAAATATTTAAATATTTAAATACTTCCAACCACCTTAAGGCTGAGATGTCATTGTGGAGTCGGCTTGGCCTCCCGCTGACACACACCACCCAAGGAGAGTGGCCCAGAAGGAGGGGAGAGGTGGGGAAACCAAGGCCCCTGAGAATAAATTGGTCTTGACCGTGGGGTGGAGCTGGGAGTCATACCCAGACATCCCGACTCTGCCTAGGCAGGGACCAGCCAGAAAAGGGCTCCTCTGATGTGGCTCGGGGTATTGTTCTGTCTGGGTTTTTTGTCATCTTGTGCTTTGTATTTCTGTTGCTGTCGTTCTTTTTCTAATCCCAATAACAGAGGCCAGAGGAAGTCTGGGCAATGGGAAGGCATTATCTGGAGACTGTTTGGGAGCTCCAGACACCCCACCCTGTGACTAGCAGGTCACTCTGACTTCTCCCTGGTGGCACCAAGGACCTAGGGGGTGAAGAAAGGCAGACTGACTGGAAGCCTCCCCCAGGATGGTCCATCTTCCCATCACCCAGGAGAGGCCGGTCTGGAAGCCCACTGCCTCGGGGGGATGCCGATCGTCAGTGCCCATTTCATCAGGATGGAAGGAGCCTTTGTCCGCGTCCAGCCCAGCATTTCTGCTGATGGATTCTTCCGGAACGAATCTGCTGGATATTCATACGTGTTGTTCAGAGATAACATCCCGGAGTCAAATGCCTTAGAGAAGTGCTGGGTTAAACAGACAAGTGTGTTCTTCTTAACTACAGGACTTCTGAGAACCTTAAACATGCTAATATATATTGTGACTGTCCAAGAAAAGGCCATGGGATGTTAGCTTTCCCAGATTTATTGGACCAAAAACTTATTTTAATTTTATTATTTGTGTGTGTGTATGAATCATTCAGTAGGATTACTGTTCTGGGTGTAGTCAGGTTGCCAAGAATATGTAGTCTCTTTATTACTCTAAAATTCCCTAAATGCTCTAAACTGTTTTATAAGTCAAAAAAATCCAGTGGTTAGGAGGAAAGAAGGAAGAAAGGAAGGAGGAGAGGGGGAGGAAGGAAAGCTGAGTTTGGTTCAATCTGGTGGAAAACTTATTCCAATACAGTAATTTAAGGTCTCTTTAGGATTAACTCACTCTCTTTACTTTTTAGGATTCTTTTTTATTCCTCCCCAGCTCTCCCTACTCCTCTTAAGACAGAAGCTGGTGTCTGGGAAAGGCCCACAAGTCCTCAGCATTATCGGGTATGGGGGTGGTCAGTGGGCCCTGAGCCAGGCCCTGTGGGGGTGGGTTAGCTGGTGCCCACTGACGTCGGTGGCCCAGTCCCTCCTTGGTGTCCTGTCCCCCTGATGCTTGCAGCCAATGACCCTGTGGCCAGAGCATCGCCTGACGCTCCCCTTCAATCAGCTCACTGTTTATTAATATCAATGTCTCTCTGGACCGTGTCCTAAACAATCACATCCACAAAATTGCAGGTTTTGATGCATGAGTTATTTTCTCCCAAGACCCATTGAAACTAATACATAGCAATTTTCGTAAGTTGCCCGAGTGCCCCCAAATCATCTCATGCATCATGAGTGATTCGACCCCACTGTCTGGTCACTCCCTGGCCCGGTCTTGGCATTTTAGGAACCCCAGCCAACTAGAAGTGGGCCTTTCCGTTCTTTCCACCTGCCTCGCTGTGGACCCTCTCGTAAAGGAACTGCAAACCTGACTCCAAAACTCAGTGGTGGACACTCCCCTTTAACTGGAGCTTTTCTCAAGGGGGTTCGGCGGAGGGGCCCTCTTTCCCATCCTGTCCCTCATCCTGGTCCCACTTCTTGGCAGGCGTCAAATCTCTTGCTCAATTCCACCCACTCCCAAATAGCTACACCTTATATTTTTAAATTAAAGTTTGTAAACTTCACCTCACGGCTCCCCCAGGAAGCACCACGCCTTCCCAAGGCTATTTCTATCTGGCAATCCTTTCGGGAGCCTCTGCCAGGCCCTCACCTGTCGGGGGGCACAGCCCACAGAGAGGGCGCCTCACTTAGAGGCAGAGGGAAGGAGGGAAGGTGGCAAAACTCTCCTCCATTGTTTTCAAATCCTTGTCAGGCAGGAGACCAGGGCAAAGGAGCAGCCCCCAGGGCACCATGAATCGGTGGCAAAGCTGAGAATAGAACACTCCAAGGCCAGGCCCTTTCCTGCCCCGGGCAGTTTTCTCCTGTGGGGACAGTGAGCCGGGTCCCAGGCAACGCAGTTGGGGAGAACCTGGGCTTTCCTCTCCAGGAAATGAAATGACCTCCCTTCTTTTCCCCACCTCAGCCCTTTCCTGAGCCCTGCTCTAAGCCCCCTACCTTAAGAAACAGGATTTACAAGCCAGCTGCTATAATCCCTTTAAAATGAGGTTTGGGGACTGTGGGGACTCTCTGGGCATTTTACTTTTTCAAAACAATATTCCTGGCTCAAAAGCTAAGATTTCACCATTCTCCGGGGGGAGTTTAAGGCTAGCCAGGGCGGCCTGAGGCTTCCCTAGGGGGCAAGAGGACATCCCCTGAGTTCCTTGGCGGGGCCCCAGGGAAGCTTTTCCTGCTCAGTTCTGCCTACCTCCAAATTGCACTGGTCCTCCAAATACCTATTCTTTCCACTCTTAAATGTGAAGCATTAAATACAAAGTCCCCTGGGAGAGGTGGCTGAAATTAGTTCCAAGGTGGAATAACTGAGAATCAGCCTTGGTGGGGGCAAAGCAGGTGTGAGATGTAGGAATGGTGGAATCCACCTAGCAAGGAGGAAGGGAGGGAGAGAAATGCAGGCAGGGGGTGCATTTGGGGAATGGCGGGGAGTGGGCTGGCTCAGGCCTCCCAGAACAAGTACTATGAACTGCTCTGTTAGCAGAATTCTGCAGACTCAGGCTCTAGGGTTGTGGGACCTGGGGCAGGTCACGTCAAAGAGCAATGTGATGTGCCTGCCAGGCCATCTTACTGGGGAGCTATTTTAACGAGCCACTTTTATGAGCCATACTAGGATGACCGAGTAGTTTTGCCTAGGACCTTCCTGGTTTTAGTGCATCCCAGGAAACCCCTAAGTCCTTAGCAAACTGGACTGGGGCGGTCAACCCAAGACACATCCACCTCCCCCTGGCCCTGCCCTCCTTCCCGGGCACCTACACCCACACAGATTTGTGTGGGAGCTTGGGGATCTGTCCTTTTATTAAGCTCCCCAGGGATTCTTATTTTCAGATCCATGGGGAAACACTGATTTAAACGAGGTTCTAGCGAAACACTGAAGAAACACCACCATTCACAGAGCAACTTTGGATTAAGAATTTATAATTTATAATTTATGACCCTGAGAGTAGATGTGGTGAGTAGCTGTGGGTTATTCCTGTTTAACAGATTGAAAAACTGAGGCTCAGAGAGGTTAACTGACCCGCCCAAGATTACAGAGCTAGGAACTTGCATTCAGCCCCAGGGCTTTCTCATTCTGGAGCCCATATTCTTAACTTTCAGGATAAAAAGTAAAAAGAGGTTGGAAAATGTTTTCTGTAAAGGGGCAGATAGTAAATATTTTTGGCTTTGCAGACCATATGGTCTCGGGCACAACTACTCCACCCTGCGGTGGCAGCACAAAAGCAGCCACAGGTGAGCGAGTGTGGCTGTGTTCCAATAAAACTTTATTTACAAAAATGGGCAGCAGGGTGGCATTTGGCCCAAGGGCCATAGTTTGCAGACCCTTGAAGCAAAGCCCCCACCCCACCACCATCACTACCACCAAGAGCAAAACCTGAAGGTAACGCCCAGTTTTCGCACAGGCCACAGCTGCCAGCCGTCTATGTCTCCCCATGGCCCTGGAGGTTGAGGCCCAGCCCGGGGTGGGGGGTGGGGGTGTTGTGCAAGTCTGCTGGGCCCATTTCACCAAAAAAACCAGTCTACCCTCAGGCCCCACACAGGTCTTACAGCATCTGATACCCAAGCTCTGCCCCCAGGCAGCTCCCAACCTCAGAGTGGCCAGGGGTGCTAGATTCTAGGACAGTCATCCCTGAGAGGCAACACTCAGTAATCCCCAAAAGCTGTAGTCATTACCTGCAGGAGCACCCCACGGCTGCTCGCTGGGTGTTTCCACATCAGAGGTAGAAGACTGAACTGCAGAACCAGCTGCTTGCCCTCGTTTATAACCTGAGCCGCAGCCTTGTGGGGGAGAAGAGGGGGCTGTGAAGCAGACACAGTCCGTGTGATGTACGAAGCAGTGAAGCCTTTCACCAGCACGGGCTCCTCAGACAGTCTGCTTAAGAAGCCTGGTGGTGGATGGCTGGGTCTGGGCAGCTTCAGCCAGCCTGCTGTGTTTGGTGCTCATTTGTCCTTCCCAGAGGGCAGAACTGGCCAGGGAGCTGGCAAAGGGGGCTTTGGCCCTCATGTCCTGGAACCCAGGCTGGGAGGGTCACCTCTCCTCCCAGGCCTTGTCCTCCCTCACCTTCCATCTACAAGGCAACCCTGAGGCCTGCCCTGTGGGCACAAATGCCAACCCACTTCTGCTGTCTCTCAGGCCCCAGCTGGCATGGGGGCCACACGGGAACATTTATCAGGCCTGTCACCTGCCCTACTGCCCGCTCTTCGGCTCACCTCTTTGAAGAAGCCCCAGAGGGAGACAAGGCTGGGATGTGGACATGAGGCCACAAGGACTGCTGGGCCTTGAAGGGGCAGACTGGCATCTGTGTCCATGTGTGAGTGGAGTGTGTTTGTTGTGGAATGTGTCTGTGTGTCCAGGTGTGTGTACACATGTGCCTGTGTGCGTGGTGTGAACCTGGGTACATGGTGTGTGGACATCTGTGCATGTGTGGCAGGGTGCACAGAGTCTGTATGTGTGCCATGTATGTTTGCTGCATGAATGTGTAAAGTGTGTGTGTGTGTGTTGCACATTCCTGTGTTCACCTTCCTAAAGTGAAGGTTTGAGGGAGCGGAAGCTATGGCTTTGAAATAGCCAGATTCGGACTTATGACCAACGGACATTCATAAAGCTCCTGAGATGGGCATCATTTTAGCTACAGGAAGAAGAGGAGACAGCAGGACCCTTCCAGCCTGCTAGGAGGAAAGGAGCCGACAAACTACATGCCAGACAGGGATGAACAAGAAGCAAACAAACATATCGCCCTTCTGAGCAGCTTATGTGGCAACTCACGAAATACCCTAACAGGTGGCCCAATTGCCCGGGTGGTCCCCAATTATGGCCCTTTGCAATAGGACTTTGTAGCCACCCCCCTGTAGAGGCAGAGTCTATTTCCATCCCCCTGGATCTGGGCCAGCCTTGTGATTTGCTTTGGTCACTAGCACGAGGTGGAAGTGATGCAGTGCCAGTCCCAGGCTTGGGCCCCAAGAAAGCACATGACTTCCGCTTGTGCCAGTGTGGCCTGCTGCCACCACGGAAAGAACGTCAGCCCAGGCTGGCCAGAGACCTTGTTCTGCAGGCAGTGTACACAGGTGGGGGGCACAGCATCCTTGTGTGTGCATGCCAGTTGCCCCAGCTGAGGCTGTCCTAGACCAGCTTATGGCTAACTGGCCACTGAACATACAGGAGGACCCAGCCAAGATCAGCAGAATTGCCTGCACAACCCACAGCTGACTGCAGACGCACGTGGCTGAGACAAATCAAACCGCCAGGCTGACGTGTAGACGTGTGAGCAGTAAGAAATGCTTGTTTAAAGCTGCTCAGTTTGGGTGTGGGTTGTCTCATCTGCAATAACTGACTAGTCCAGGCACATCTCATCCTTCTCCCCATTTCACAGGTGCCGGATCTGAGAATGCTTGGAAACTTCCCCAAGTTCATGCAGCTGATGTGGAAACAGAGAGGGGATTCAAATCCACATGGTCTGGTTCCAGGATTTGGGAGCTGAACCACTGCACTAGACCACCATGGTAGCAATGGCTCAGGCTACAAGGAGGAATTATTATCTCCATTTTACAAAACAAGGGCACCGAGGCTCTAGAGCTGAGCTCAGCGAGGATGCCCCCAGCCTGTCCGCTCACAGCACCGTGCCAGCCGCCATCGTAGTACGCCCCTCTTTCTCACCAGCTGCTGCTCAACTGGCTCGCCACGGGCAAAGCTCTGCCTGAGGACCGGGGGGTGGGGGGGGGCTCTCCCTCCCTTGGGGCCTGGCCTGGAGCAGAGAGGGGGGATGGAGCAAGCAGAAGCTTTGACCCCAGAGCCGGTCTCTTCCCCTGGGGCATGCCTCACGCTGTCTTCTCCTGCAGAATTAAGCTCTATCTGCCCACAGTGACAATCCACTTGCTAATTCACCCTTTACCACTTCCTTGCCTTCCCTGTCTCACTTCCTCTCTCCCTTTCTGATATTTCTTAGGATCGACTCCCATATAAACTGTCCTTGCATTAGCCTCCTTGTCTCTGGGTCTGCTTCTGGGGTAAGCATAATTTAGACAGAGACCTTCCAGCTCTCTGGAAATGACACCTTTTCTCTCTGGATAGCCTGGCAGCGAGTGGGCCAAACCTTACCCTCCCGGCCAACTCGGCAGCATCCTGGGACGAGAGGCCATAAGCACATCCAGAAGCTCCAGAGAGATTTACTTCTGCCCACCCCTCTGTGACCAAGGTCAGAGACCCACAGAATGGGAGCAGCTTTGTCTTGAGTCTGGGTCATTTCTCAGGCCAGGATGTCCCCCAAGTGGTCACACCCTTGGTCAGAGCACGGCTGGGAACAAGGAGGACCCAGATGTTCTTGCCAGAGGCCTCGCTTCCTAAGACTTTCCTCTGCATGTTGCGTTGCTCATTCACAGGACTGTAAACAAGACCACATCCGGCAAGAGCCTCCCTTGACCCACCGGGCCCTGCCAGACAACGGGGCCTGGACTTTCTCTCCTTGAGGGGAAAAAGGAAAGTTCCAAGGTTCACTCGCTCTTCTCTCCCCTTGGCCCCTCTAGGGCCTCTCTGACCATCGCCCAACAAACAGGGACCTTCCTAACCCAGAAAACCCCTCAAAATCGGCAGAAAGCTAAGAATGTGCTTCTCCCGCACCCGCCCTGCTGGGCCGGGCCCACAGCCCGAGAATGTTCCTTGGGACATCTCTCTGTGGTGGCCAGAATTTTCCCAGCCCTGCCAGGGGCAGCCAGTGGGTTTCTTGTAACTTGGTTTCTCAGCCCACATCCCTTTTTAACATCATAAATTTAAAAATGTTCTTTTATTTAAAAAAAAAAAAGGCGTTGGTGGGGAGGGGGGAAAACATGAGAAACTATAAACAAAACATAAAAGTTGTTTAATGGACAGAATAATGAGGCCACAAGGAAACAGGCTGGCATTGATTTTCTCTGACATTTCACCTATTAAATTATGAGCTTCTTAAGGAAGAGCTCGGATTTTTTTTTTCTTCTTCTTCTTCAGTCAATTAAGATTCTTTAATGAAGAACAAAGCTGCTATTGTCTGAGCTCTCTCTGGGCCCAAGCTTGACAGGCAAATGATGGTGCTTGCAGGGATGGGGAAGCCTTGGAGGTACAGAGGCCTCTTGATGTGGGGACGTGGCCGAAAGGTCCAGGACAGGACCTAACACCATTGGCCTCTCCTCAGGGCTCTAGTGGGCTGTCTGGTTCTGTCTCTGAGGTCAGGGATAGCCCCAGGAATGGTGGGGGGGAATCCCTGGGGTCGGGTTGCCATGGGAACATGGAAAGATCTAGAATGGCCCAACTGCTTTCAGGAAAGTCTAGGTTCACAGGCCAAAATGTGGGGTCTTAAAATATAATTCACAAATAAATGTCCCCAGTGGTAGGATGTGAACCCACCCCTTACACACCCAGTGTCCCCTTCTTTCCCTCTCTCACTTACTCTTATAAATCCCATTCTCAGCTCCTTCATTCTGGGGAGGTGTTAACAGCTATTAAACCAGCATTATTTATACTTTGAAAAGACTAAAAGTCTAAAAATTAAGTTTTGGAACCATGATAGGGCATTTCAGGTAAGAGGGAGACTCGTGACTACAGAACTTCAGAGCCTTCTTGGCTGTCTGAAAAAGCACCCGTAGGTCCCCTGTGCAGGTCATTTGGGAGTGTGAGCCAACGACGACTAAGGATCCATCAGGGGCAGCCTAAGTGAGGTCTTCTGTGCCATTCTGGACCTCATTCCCCTTGGCATGACCTTGACACTGACAGACCAGTGGGGTAGAACATGCTCTGCCCCAAAGCCTCCAAGGGCCTGTGCACCCCACCCGATAAATAGCTACAATAGTAGGTAAACCTGCAGGCTGGGGTGGCCCGAACGTTTTACCCACCCAAAGATGGTACTTTCCTCCAATTCCAGGAATCAAAGCTTTGCCACTTCTCCCTCACAAAGACCTCACCTGGAGTAATAACATTTGTAAAGGTAAGCATTGCCAGTTATTGAGCATCTGCTACCTTGAGTGCCAGGCTCACGGCTTGCTTTCTATTCTCAATTTATAGATGAGGAAACTGAATCACAGAGATGTCAAAGAACTTGCCCAAGGTCACTCAGCCAGAGCTCGGATTCCATCTAGCTCTGTGTGGCTCCAGAGCCTAAACTCAGGCCCCCTGACTGTTCTACCCCACCTCCACAGGGGACAGCTGGGGAAGCCACATGGGCTTAGCCAAGTCCCCAGACCCTCTCACCGGCATGGCCCTTTTTCCATGCTCAATAAACATCAATTCAGTTTAATTGAAGTGAAGAATCAGAAAGCTGCCTACATCTGTGGTGAAGACTGACAGATGTACTCAATTTCAGCTGAGCAAGTAATCACCCAAAATAAAGACTGCATTTCCCAGGCTCCCTTGCTGTTGGCCATGAGACTAAGATATAGTCAATAGGAGACAAGGCATTAGTCATGAGGAACTGAATCTCCCATTTGTGGGTGGTTTGAGCAGTTTTCAGCCACCCAGTTGTATGTCCCCTTCTGGCAACAGCACCCCAACTTTCCTTTGGGGAACTTGCCAACTCTCCTCCATGTGAACTGAGCAAAACAGATGTCACTCTACTGCCCGTGTGGGCACCTGACCAGGCCTAGCCAATCAGGACACTTCCTTTTTCCAGGCTGCAGTGATTGGTTCCAGAAAGGGCACGTGACCCACTTCAGGACAATCAGAATCAGGCCTGAAACCTTTGCTGGAAGGCCTGGGAAGGAGGCAGGCTCTTCCTTTTGGGTTCGCTGAGCTGCCGGGAAGGAGAGCCTGGAGCTGTGGTGGCTGCCTTGGTACCATTTGGGAAATGAAACAAAGCAGAGGAGAAGCACAGCCAAGAGACAGAGACAAATTCCCGATGGTATAGTTAGAGCTCCCTGGATCCAGCATGCCTGAAATGAATTTACCACTTCATGACATAAATTCCTGAAGTGCAAACATCCTTTTCTTTCTTTCTTTCTTTCTTTTGTCCTTAACTCTTCCAAGCAAGTTGCTGTCACTTGCAACTGAAAGAGTCCTGAGTACTACACCCCTTGAGCTGGTCACTCTGGTTGTCCATCTTGTCTGTGTCAGTCAGGACCTGAAACACTTCAGGGACTTCTCCCCCTCACCCCTCCTCCCATTACCATTTTTTAAATTCCTTCCAAACAAGGCTGCCTGGAATGGCCCAGCTGGCAGCTTTCTTTCCAAGAAGCAGTGATGTAGGGAATGTGCAGCTACTCAGAGGCCTCAGAGCAAGATACTAAGCATTTTAGCAGCTCAGCCCTCAAGGAACTACCAAGCTTACCTCCCAATCTACCCTATATATGACACCACTGCATACTCCCCCTCCTCTGCTCAAAGGCCCTCCATGGCTCCCAACTGACTTCAAAGGAAATCCAAATGCCACACGGTCTTTGGGGCTCACTGACCCTAGTTTTCCTTTCCAGCCACATGCTTCCTTACACCCTGTCCTCCAGCCCCAGCAGACCACGTACCTTTCCCTTACCCTCACATGAGCCATCAGACCGCCATGCCTTAGCTGATGTTTTTTCCAGCAGCCAGGAATGCCCATCTCACTCCAGCCAAAACCCTAGTCACATTTCTCAAAGCTCAGCTCAAATGAAACCTCTGCCAGGAAGACTTTGGTCATTTGCCCAGTTGAAACTCATCACTCCCTGTGCCCCCAACAGCATGTCACTACAATCTCTGGGATAATCCTTATGTCATTTTGTTGGTCAGATTTGTGTTTTCATGTTTGTCCCTCCCAATAGACCATGGACTCCTTGAGAACTTTTTCCTTTCTCCCCAGACCCTCTCACAGGGCGTGGCACTTAATCCATGCTCAGTAAACATCAATTCAGTTTAACTGAAGTGAAGAATCAGAAAGCTGCCTACATCTGTGGTGGGGACTGTCAGATGTCCCCAAAATCCAGTCTCCCTTTCTTCCATAATACTAGAATGTTGTGTTTCAGCTGAGCAAGTAACTACCCAAAATAAAGACTACATTTCCCAGGCTCCCTTGCAGTTGGGTTTAGCCATGAGACTAAGATGTGGTCAATAGGAGGTAAGTAGGGGTGATATCTGTGCAACTCGCAGACTATGCCTTTAATGCCCTCCCCTTTCCACTTTCCCTCTTCCCACTGGCTGGAATGTGGACATGGCATGTGTACCTCCATCCATGTAGATGAGGCCAGCTCCCCAAGGAAGGTGGAGCAATAAGATGGAAGGGAACTGGAGCCCCACAGAGCTGACATTGCAGTCCTGGGTTGCCTACATCTCAACTGTTCTGTATGAATCACTCTCTACAAAATCTGCTCTGGCACTAATATATCCCATGGAGTGCATATTCATGGAGACAAACAGGAAGAGCTCTGGGAGGGCTTGTGACATTTCTTCAAGGAGCATCGGAACTCCTTACATCATCTGATTTTTACCATGCATAAGGCGCTGTCATCTACATTGTTTCCCCATGAAGTGGAATGGCCAAGTTTGATTAGCCCCAATTTTTCCAGAAGGGGAAACTAAGGCTCAGAGAAGTGGAGTACCTTACCCCAGATCTACTGCTAGGAAAAGGCAGAGCTGGGACTCTCACTTCTGTTCCATGCCCTTTCCATATCCTGAGCTGAGCTGGGCTTGAAGGAGGGGGAGGATCTGGACTGAGTGACCGGCCTCCTCCACATCCGTCAAGGTCTCAGGTCGACAGAAAGAAGAGTGTCCTGGCTAGCTGTGGTCTAGTGAAGTAGGCTGTGATCAACAGTTTGGACAGCTAGACCATCTTTCTTACAAAATGCCAAAGGCCCTTAACTCTGAGGACCTTTTCCTGTTCCTCTCTGCAGGAGTGAAGGATGTGAGTCCATCTCACGAGTAGGGGAGCCTAAGGACTGGGAACAAGGACCCAACTTTCTTTTAGATGACAGGGGCTCAATAAGAGTGGAGATAAATCTTTGAGCTGCCATCCAGTGTCCCCCAAGGCTTTTCCTCTCCCAGTGCAGCTATAATTTCTGCTGTTTTTCTGGCCCTTCTCGAGCCTGATGGAACCAGGAAGTTCTCTGATGCCCAGGCCCTGTAGCACTGATCCATGGCTCCTCACCCCTTTTATACCAACTTGCCTTCCCTCCCGGGGTGTCCTGCTGTAATTCACCTTCAGAGAAGCCTCTGACCAGTTCCCAGTATGTTCTTTGGCCTGTAACAGTCCCCAAACTGCCTCCTGGCATACCAGGGACATGGGGTGGGACCTCAGAAGAGCAAGGCCACCCTCTGAGGAACTTGGGAGGGACTGAGAGGGCCAGGAGCTAGGTAGCCTGTCCTACTCCTCAGCCTTTGCTGAGCAAAGCTCCCGGAGCTCTTCTCCCCACCGTCCTTATCCTTCCACACAGGATTATCAAGAATTCATTCAGTCAGGGGACATGGATGCTCATTACTCCCCTTTTACAGATGAGAAAACTAAAGGTCAGAGAAGTTAACTAAGCTGCCCCAATTATAAAGTATATGGCAGAGTCAGAATTCCATCCCTGATCTGCCCATTACATAATGGCCAAGACTTTCACCCCAGCCCCATTATATTCAGCAGCAGCAGACATTTCAGCCCAAGAAGAGGCTCCCGAAGGAGTCAGAGTAACCAGGAGGGCAGGGGGCTCCCAGTGCTTCCTGTAGCATGATAGGAAGGGCCCCGGACCAAGGGTAAGGAGGCTGCATCAGACTTTGCCTCTTAGCCCCAGAGTGACACTGGGCAGTGGTTTCCTGAGGTGGGCAGTTGTTAGGGGTCTGCAAGGAGCTCTGTCTGTTAGGGCCTAGGGTCCCAACCCATTCCACAGCAGCTGGGGTCAGACAACTGCAGTGTCTGGCCTGTCCCCTGACAACAGAGGTGAGCCCATGATTCACACCTGCAAATCATGGAAATCCATTCCCCAGTCGACAGTGATTGGTCAGGCAGGGCAAATGTGAGTCCCTTCATAAGATTTGCTTGTTGGATGCTAGAAGAAAGACGGTAGCTTCTCCTTGGAATCTCAAGCTGTCAGTACCATGAGTCCCTCGAGCTTCCATGCAGAAACAGCCTACCTAAGAATGAAGGTATACAGAGGAAAGCACAGTCAAGCTGTGGAGAGAGGCAAAGACACAGAGCCCTGGATCCAACCATATCTGCAGCCAGTGACCCCTGGAATTCTTAATTACAGGAGCCAACAAATTCCCTCTTTTGCTTAAGCTGGTTTGGATTGGGTTTCTGACACCTGTCCCCAAGGGAGTGATGAGAGATACATCTCCTCTCTCCACCAGACAAGGAATTTGAACCCTGGTTTTGCCCGAGTCTTCTCCTCCCTGAGTGCTACCACAAAAGGGTCTCCCACCCCTGCAGAAGGGTCTCCACAACCAACAGCTTACTGCCTCCAGTGCTCCAGGCTCCTTCCAGCTCAGACCTCAGGCTGCAGAGCTCTTGCACAGAGTCCCAGGCTCCCTGACTTCTAGAATCCTTCCCATGCACCTTCTGGCCATGATGGGGTCTAAGCAGGGCAAACAGGGCAGTGGATAGTGGGTTTCTGAAACCCAGACCTTAGGAAATGTAAGTCAGAGGCAAGGAATATCAGGACCTGGTTGAGGAAAAATTTCTCTTAAATGGAACTACAAAATCTTAATTTTAAAAATATCAATTTTGTTTTACTTCTCCAATTGTGAATATTGTCAAAAGATGGGCTTCTTCGCTTATTGTTTTAGTCCAGCTGCTTCTTTTTCCCAGCAGGAAATATCGAGGTAGGGGCTGGGGAGTCGGGGGAGAAGAGTGGTACCCCAGGAAGAAACGGAGAGCAACCCTTTGGCTCCCCCTTTAAGCAAACCTGTTAGGGACTGATGCAGCCGAATGCATGAAACAGACCATTAGAGTTTGCGGATCCTGCCCAGCCAGTGCCTTCTTGAGCTCCCTTCAAACCCTTCTCTAGGAAGGATCTGATACCAGTTGTTTCTACTACGGTGTAATTGAAATGCACCACCCTCAACTCTCCCCTTCCCCAGGTGTAGAGTCTGATCTCCAGGAGGCAGCTGTCTCTCTGCCCAGGTCTAGACTGCCCTGGCTGAGGTGGCCATGGAGGATGGAAATAAAACCTGGAGGAACTACAGGAGAATGCAACACCTAGGAACCCCTGCATCGTAGGAAGCTGCTCTTCCATTGGGCTTGGCATTAGTCACGTTCTTTCTATAGCACAGATCCTGATATGCTTGGGCCCAGTGGAGTGGTCCAGGAATTCAGCACCAGTGCCTGTTGGACAGCCGGAGTCTAGTCCTGGTTCTGACACCAACCGGTTCTGGGGTCTTGGGCAAGTCAGTCCCCCCTGTTGCAACTCAGCTCCCCCTGAAACACCAGTCACTGTCAAAGTCACTTTTTAAACAGCAAAACTTAACATGTTGAGGAACTGGATTAACTAGAATGCAGGTCCAGCCGCTTTAACAAGACTCAGAATTACAGTGGTTTAAACAAGAACCTCTTTCTCTCTCTCTCTCTCTCTCTCTCTCTCTCTCTCTCTCTCTCTCTCTCT
>PVKY010003320.1:0-22068 GCA_004027775.1 Bradypus variegatus | reverse complement strand
TCAGCTTCCACTCCTCTCTATGCCGCCATCTTCCCTCCTCTCTTCTAGTAACCAAAGCTTTAGTCTCCGGGGCCTTCCAAAGTTCAAAGCCTGCTCAACAGTCGTTCTGGGTGTGTCTACAGCCAGTGAACTTGCTGGCTCTCAATCCTGACAATCCGAGCGGCACGTTGAGCTTCTGACTGCCTTGCGGACACTCCATGACAGTTAAAAAAAAACCCAATAATGTTTTAATAGAGTGAGGAACCCTGGCCTCCCAGGTTTTCTATGTCAGAGTGTCTCCTTTTGGGTGCTTATCTTTCAGGCATGCATTTCCTCCTAACATCCAGCAACTTTGCAAACTGGAGCAGTAGGGTGAGAGTTCTATCACACGCGTGTTCTTCTTCATCCAGGCCTGTAAGCTGCAGCTTCTAGTAGGAGGGCTATTTTGGGAAATGACACCCAGCAGTCATCAGTGTAAAGGAGTAAGGTGCTGCAGTTTGTTTTGAGGGCTGAGGCTCTCTGGAGAGTCCGAGAACTCTGTTCCTGATTCTCACGCTGCCTGTGTTCAGCAGCCCCTGTGGTGCTCCAATCCACGTTCCCGGCCCCAAAGCCCCTGGAGCCCTTCTCTGGAACCTCTGCTGGGTCAAGACTAGATACCCTGTGTGGTGACTATGGCCGTCTCCTTTTATGTTGGCAGGGAAAATATGGAGGTGTCTGCCTTGGGGCAGTGTAGAGCTGGCTCTGTGATGCTGCCCTCTCCGTGCCTAGCCGCACATAGGTAAAGGGTTGAATGGATAAACAAAATCTGGTATGCATACCCAATGGAATAGTACTCAGCCTTGAAAAGGAATGATGTTCTGATCCATGCTACAACATGGATGAACCTTGAAGTCCTCATGTTGAGTGAAATAAGCCAGACACAAAAAGACAAATATTGTATGATCTTGCTTATGTGAAAATACTAAGAAGCAAATTCATAAACAGAAAGTAGATTACAGGTTACCAGGGGCTGGGGGTGGGGGAAGGGGGAGTCACTGCTTAATGGGTGCACAGTTTCTGTTTGAGGTGATGAAAGTGTTTTGGTGACGGTAGCACAATATTATGAATGTAATTAATATCATTCACTTGTACACTTGAAAGTTGTTGAAACGGGATATTTTTGAATTGTATACATGTTACTACCATTGTAAGTTTAAAGAAAGAGTGTTTTGAGTAAAAGTTTTCAAACAGAGACCCTGATAATAAAATGACTTGTTTTTTCATTTCATAAGTTTATTTTTCAACAGCCTCATTGAGGTATGACTGACATGCCATACAATTTACCCATGACATTTATTTAGTTCTGTGCAAACCATCACCATAAAACAGTTTTATGTTCACCCCCAAAATATTCTTTTTGCTCATTTACAGTCAGTCCTTACTTGCACTGCAGCCCCAGGCAGCCACTGATCTGCTTTCCATCCCTAGAGTCTCTTCTGGATCTTTTCCTAGAAATGGAATCCTACAGCTATAGGGTTGCATGGTTTTCACTTCCCAACAGGGTGGGTTTTGGGTGATCCAGCCCATTCATGGGAAGGGGTGTCTGTGATGACTTCAGATTCCTCTGCACATTTGGTGCAAGGCTCTCAAATCATATATACAGGATCTGGAGGGAACGAGAAGTGTGCTACCCATTGTTAGCCTGTGGAGGTGGGTATCCAGGTTTGCAAGACCGCTGAGCTCCTTCCCCTGCTGCTTCCCACATTCATTCTATCTTTAATTTGGTAACAGAAATTTACAGAGTACATGCCCCCTGTCCACACTAGCCTGGATCAGTTATACTAGTCTTAATTCCAGTGTGCTCAGTCTGTCTATGGGCAGAGAGGAGCATGTTGGCACAAAACCAAAGTGAACGTACCCATTCTCTTCTTGGTGACCAGGTGGCAAATTCACTTCTAACTTGTCCTCGCCTGGAACCAGTCTTTTTGGTGAAAACTCTTCCTTATGTCCAAGCAATCTCTCTTCACCTTAATTCCATCGTTCTTGTTTTGTTCTTGAGCTAGGATTCAGGCTAGCTAAAATTAGCTTCCACATATATTTCTGGATAACTGAGTATCTTCTCATTTTTTAACCTAAGGAAAATGCCACACCACTCCCTACCAAATACACACACACATATTTTGGGTTCTATTTTTAATGCCATCATCATTATTATTGACCTCTCTGAGACTGTTTCCATTCTCAACTTTTCTCTTATTTGAGATTCAAGATATACATGGTAAACGGAAGTTTACAGAGCTGCCAACGTTTGCATAGAAAGCTGACAGAACTGTCTTCTTCAACAGAGCACATCAGGACTGTGTTTGAATTTTAAAAGACTGTGATGCTTTAGCCAAGCTGCTTTTCTAGATATGTTTAAAAAAAATCCTGCTTGTTCTGGACAGGTTTGGCTGCAGTTTGGAGGGGAGAGGTGGGGCAGAAAGCCTCTGGGTTGCACCTAGCCCAGAGGTCCTGGTTCCCTGAACCTGCCCTCAAGCCACAGCCACTTCAGTTTATCTGGAAGGGGGCACTAAATGTCCAGAAAGTCGTGCGCAGAGTGCTGACTGAGAAGAAATGCAGAGCGGTACACTTCATGTAACGCTTAACTCTCCAGCCCTTTACCAGGCTGGCAAACGGTGGAGCAGGCAGTGCATGCAGTGAAGAGGGTGTAAGGTTGCAGAGCAGGTACTGCTGTGTGTTGCAAACCTGGCTTGGGCAGCTTCAGTTCAGTTTTCTGTCTCCATCACTCACTCAGGCATATTCAAGAGCTCTTGCTACATCGATGTGCGCTGGTTCCCCTTCGATGTGCAGCAGTGCAAACTGAAGTTTGGCTCCTGGACTTATGGAGGGTGGTCCTTGGATTTGCAGATGCAGGAGGCAGATATCAGTGGCTACATCCCAAATGGAGAATGGGATCTCGTGGGTAAGACCGGCCAAGACACACAGCTAGGAGGCTGAAGGAATGCTTTCTTATTGCCATTCTTTCTTTAAAAAGTTGTGATTTTTTGATTCTCCATTTCATTGAGATCGTTTATTGAACCTTGAAATATTCTCCATAATTTATTGAGAGCTCTAAGACAGGAAACAACAAACAGTCGGGAGCACATTGCTTTCCGTGAGGAATCTACAATTATGGTAAGGACCAGATTGAAACAAGTCAGTGCTAGCGGAGGCATCCCCGTATTGTTCAAATCCGCTCCATTCCTAAAATCAGGTTGGAGAGCAAATTTCAGTTGATGGACCCTCTGTCTGATTATTCTTTTAAATGGAAAAACAATAATTATATTTAGAATGCTGTGATATTGGTAATGTATTCATGAAAACGTTTTTCCAATCTGTCTAAAAGTATTTACCAGTTTGCTGAAGCGTTGCTAAAATATTCCTAACTCTATAATAAAACAGCAAGGGCTTATGGAGATACGAACCACCCAGTTCTTTAGCACACATTAAAGCGGGGGCTTGCTTCTGCTCGTCTGCACCCAGGAATCCCCGGCAAGAGGAGTGAGAGGTTCTACGAGTGCTGCAGGGAGCCGTACCCGGACGTGACCTTCACGGTGACCATGCGCCGCAGGACGCTCTACTACGGCCTCAACCTGCTCACCCCCTGCGTGCTCATCTCGGCGCTGGCCCTCCTCGTGTTCCTGCTTCCCGCAGACTCCGGGGAGAAGATCTCCCTCGGTGGGTGCCACAGGGGACAGGAGAGGCCTTCCCTGAGGGGCGTCCGCGGGGTCCACTCCGGGGGCCTCGGCATGAGCGGGCCCAGGGCCTCTTGGCTCATCCCACACTGGCCTCCTCCTAGCATGGGGCCTGTGTGGCTCGGCGTCTGCCTCCCTAACGACAGAAGCTCCTGCTTCAAGGTCCCGGCCGGGAACCACGCTCTCCCGAGAGGATGCTGCGTGTCTGATGCTTTGCTGTGGAGGATGGGGGCAAACCAGAGCGGAACTAGCTTGATCCTGTGGTGAGGGACCCAGCCTCTCTCCCCTCCTGCCACCCACCCTGTTCCTCGGCGGTGGCTCTCCGGCAGCTTGGTTTGGTATCAGCTGTGTCTGCACTGGGCCTCACCTGGTGTAGTTCCTTACCGTGACTCCAGCATCAGGGGGAGGAAACTGAGCCTGAGAATGGTGGATGAGAATCTCAGTGTCAGTATCTCAAAGATCACTACAGATCGTATTTAGTGTAGCGTAGAATTCATCCTCCAACCCTTACATTCTGCAGCTGATACTCAGAAATGTCCAATGACTCATGCACAGTCACAGGGCAGCTAGCAAGCAGCAAAATGCAGACCTGACATCAGGTTGTCCGGCTAAATATTTTCTTTTTCCTGCTACACAAAGCTGCCTCTCAGTAATAACGCAGCACAGGAAGTGGGAGATAATTGTGCTAAGTTAAATGATTAATTTTGTGTTGAGTCTTATAAAGTTCTGGTTCCTGCTTGTCTCCACCAGGGACTTTTAGGGTGCTGGTAAATGACATGAACTGTCCCCGGGTAAAAACATGCCTCTATGAGCAGAAAACCGTGCATATAGTTTCAAGGTTTCACAGACGCCCCATATGCTCCAATCCACTCCCTTGCTCTTTGAATCTCAGGTTGTAGCAGAGGCTGTAGCATCTGTTTTGTCTAATGATCTGCGATGTGTTTATGTTTTAGGGATAACGGTTTTACTGTCTCTTACTGTCTTCATGCTCCTTGTAGCTGAAATCATGCCCGCGACTTCAGACTCAGTGCCGCTGATAGGTAAGGTGAGAGCCAGGATTTCCTCTTACAGGCATGAGGTTATTCCCCAGCAAATGCAAGCAGCAGGAATGTGTCCTCCACAGCCATCAAGAAAGGCATTGCCCATTTCCTTCTTTGAGGAGATGACTTGCTGTGACCAGAAGTGTGACCTCTGCCAGTGTCAGAGAAGGAGTCCAGCTTTGTGGTTTGGTTCTGAAGTGCAGGAATGTCCCCTTTCCACCATCCATTTCCTCTGTCCCCTGCCAGACTTGCTCTGGCACCAGAGATTTTTACCATTAGAAATTTGTTATTTCAGCCTGAGACATTGTTTTTTTCCACACATCCCTTGTTAACTAGATGTCTCCTTATAAAACAAAAGTGTTTGAGGAAATGTGACATGGGACAAATTCATTTTGGCCAGGAGAGATACAAGTCATGACATCTGCCCAGGGAGGGGAGACAGAAACAGGAACCAGCACCAATTGTTACTGAGTACCTTCCAGGATTGGAATAAACAGAAGCCTTCAAAGAGATGCTCGGCAGGCTAGTGGTTTAGGGTTCAGTGCACTCGTGCCCACAGACTGGGTTCTGTGTCTCGTCAGGGAACCAAGACCTCCAAACCAGCCAAGCTCAGAGTCATGAACATGAGAAGCCCACATTCTGTGGTGAGGATTAGGTTTAACATGAGGGTCGCCACTCCCAGTTGGTGGTGGAGGACACAGATGAGAATTGATCCATGCACACGTTTGGACGGCCTGAGTCTCCTGAATGCTCATCCTCTGGGTAGAGAGGGGGAGAGTCGAACACAGATACTCCCCAGCTTAAAGCACCATGAAGCCCATTGCCTTGCTTTAACTCCACGTGTGTGTGATGTTTTGAACAGAGGAGCTGCTATTATGTCAAAGCAGTAACTTGGGGGAGTGTTGTATTTCTCTTGGTTCCATCCTGAGAGCAAGATACACTTTTTCAACTTGTCAGATCAGACCCCATTCATTCTACTGTTTAACATGTTGCTTTCAATAGAAACCTGCAATAGAAGCCACCCTTAATGGTCCAGCTGGCACACGTGCACCCCTGGGACAGACTTGGTTGTTGCACAGCTCACGCTTAGAAGGATGTCATCCTGTTGACCTCGGGTACACTGGCCAGCCACCTGTCTTCTGTGGATGGAATTTTAACTGTGGGATCCCTTGACCCTGGGGCCCTCCATGAGTCATTGCAGACCCAGTCTCCTTCCCCTTCTGGAAGGAGCCTGTTACTGACAGAGCCCCTCACAGGTTCCACTTGGTCTCTGTAGGAAGGCTGTGAGCTCTTTCCTGGCCGGAGAGCAGTTGTGTTCTCAGCCAGGTGTATGGGCCTTACACTTAGCCTCCTGTACCAAGATGCTTCTGCTTAGACTAGCCTTTTTTAATTGGCCGGCTACATCGGAGGTTTAATTATCATTGTTGCCAATTGTAGAATGTGTCCTCTGCCAGGCTCTACTAGAATTCTGGTCCACATAATCTCTAATTCTTGCAACACACCAGCAAGTAAGGGGTTTATATCCTGTTTAACTGGTGAAGAATCTGAGCCTGGGAGAGGCTGACTAACTTGCCCAAGCTGGGACAGATGGCTGTCAGTGGACCAGGGCTGAATCTCTTGGCACGCAGCGTGCTGCTTCTCAACCAGGATGGGCTCTTCCACAAGGGTAGGTCTTGTGGAGAGACAGACCTTTGTCCGCTGGAGCTGAATCTGATGTCAGTCTGAAAAGTCATTGATGCCGACTTCTTCCTCTGGTCGAACAACTGGTCTCCCCCAGTGTCTCTCAAATGGATGGTGCCAGATCTCAGTTTCCAAGACAGATACCCTAAGCATCCAAGGCAGATGTACGCTGCCGCACCCCAGGGAACATGTCCACAGCCTCCTGTTATCATGATGGTGACCTCACCACCACTGTCCAAGTGTTTTTGGTTCAGAAAACATTCCCTGTGTTTTCTCATGGGAATGATTTTGTACCCATCCTGCCAGGCACTGTTACCCCCGGCTGACAGATGGAAGTAGAGTTAGTTATCAAGGCCACTCATGGAGGTGGTCTTGCCCTGCCCTCGGGCATCACTGCCCATGGTGGTCAGCAAACACAGTGCAGATCCCTGTGCTGGGGGCTCGCTGCTGCAGGGGCTCCCCGAGGGCCTCACCTGCGCCCCTTCTCTCCACAGCCCAGTACTTCGCCAGCACCATGATCATCGTGGGCCTCTCCGTGGTCGTGACGGTGGTCGTGCTGCAGTACCACCACCACGATCCTGACGGCGGCAAGATGCCCAAGTGGGTAGGTCCCGCCCCACCGCTCGGGCAGTCAGAGCCCCGCTTAGGGACGCCCGCAGGCTGCGAGCACGTCCAGCCCACGCTGGCCGAGTGCTGACTGCGGTCGGGTGACTGTTGTTACAGTAACGGGGATTCGCTTGTTTTGAGGATTTTGAAAGGAGGAAATGGAATGTTGCATTATTAAGGAAAATGGTTGAATTATCTATTTTTTAAATCACAGAAAAACCTGCACTTCCTAAACAAATAGGTGTATTTTAAAAGAAAATCTGAGGTCACTTGTCTAGGTATCTTTGCACACAGTGCAGTCATGGCAGACACTCTTCTTGGTACATCGTGGCACTTTTTTTTAATCTAATATTCCAGAGCAGGGCTTAGCAACAGGCTGCTCTGTATATTTTCCTAGCAAAGTGTTTTTAAAGCTATTTTTGGGAATGTACCCCATGGAATGGTTGGAAGCAACAAACCAGATATGCACATAGCAATGTGGTTGGATCTTCAAAGCACAATAAGGAGTGAAGAGAGTAAGAAACAGAATGAGCTGTATCACAATATGTACACACATATATAGGAATGTGTTGTATTTGGCCTTATAAAATAAATGTTAGTAGTCACCGGTGGGGGAGGGACATTGCATAAAAGGACATGGGTGAACTGAATGGATGAATGAATGAATATTAACGGGGAAGTTTTTAAAAATTGAATCTTCTATGGGGACAGGCCCTGCCAGTTCCTTCCATGTGGTTTCACTTGTCATCTTGGCCAAGGCCATGTCCAAGCTTCCCAGCATTGGCTGTGCACTCTGCTTTGGCAATGTCTGGTGATGCTGACACATCCATAGGATATGCAACTTCAAATCCAGTGTCCAAGCTGCCCTCTCTCCAGGACAGGCTCACCTGGAAGTCAGGAAACCTTGATTTGGGATAAGCTGAAACTTGAGCTTCCCTCACTTCCCCAGACAAAATCGATGACAGGGAAGGGCTGCCTGATGTCTTTCCCTTTACTTGTGATTTGCAAACCTTCCCGGTCTCCCTGCCCAGAGGGTGGCCTAGGGGTGGATGAGCCTATCTTTGGTGGTCCATAAACTTGCATTCAAGTTCAGAAGAGCCACTAGGAAGCACCAGCTGTAAGATACATTTAGTTCACTCCCAACTTCAGGAAGTTTCAGGGCCTTCTAAAAATATTCATTGTGCGACCATTTATAGTTATCCAAAAGTTAATTTAGGGACGATTGCTTTACAAAAAGATAGGCTTCATAAAGTTATTCTCAGCCATCAGATTCTTTTACAAGCAGTTCCTCTCAAATACTCAATAAAGATTCTTTCTTTCAGTTCCAGCAGTTATGTGAGCTTCACCTAAATGGCAATGCCTCACACACATGCAGGCTGACACTGCCTTCCGTGAGACTTGCTTTGAGAAGGTTTTTTCCCTGTAATAGATGAGATGCATTTGCACACACTCTCCAGCCTTCTTTGACTTTCCTATGACCATGGCAGCTTACACAAGAGGCCATGCGTGAGAGCTGGGGCCTTGTTTATTTTTGAGTCTTTCTGTCTTTCTATCCATTTATCAATTTGAAATGGGTAATACATTTACGTATTTTGAAACTCAAAATAAAATCAAAAGTCCCTCCTAAGGAATTCTTACTCCCACTCCCGCTAACCCCATTTCTACTGTAGATAACCGTTTTGATTAACTCCTTTTTCCTTGCAGTGTTTCTTTATGCAAATATAAAAAATATAAATACATATTCTTATTTCTGATAAATATTTTGGCTGATGTAAAGATAAGGGAATTAAGGCACGAAGAAACAAAACCATTTTGAAGGACCTGTGGGCCTTTACCCTTTCAGAGGAGTCTTACGTAAATGCTAATTATTCGTCTTTCAGCATCAGAGCTTGTTGAAATCGATGACTGCAAATGAAATACGGAGGTTGAACATGCCTTTCATTTTATATGGCACCCCTGCATTTTTCTCTCTTTCCCTGTGTTTCTGCATCATAAACATCCTCTGAGGGATTTTTATTACTATCTGTGGTCTTGAAGAAGATACTGTTGGATGTGGTGGTATTATGTGACATTTGCACAGCCAGAAACAAAACTGTAACCTAAGGAAAGGGTCAAAAGCATAGTTTCAGAAGTACAAAGGAGATAATTTCATCTTCTGAGATGCTTTAGCCTTGAAAGCTAAAGATTCAGGCCGTGAAATTCAAAATAGATGTGGCAGCGTGGATCACATTAGCTCGAGATATGCCCGAGGGGCTGAGCAGACACCCCCCACATGAAAGAAGTGTTTCGTGGACGCTCAGCTTTCCACGTACTCAGCTCCTCCTGGGTTTCGGTTCACATCCTGCTAGAATGCTCTCCCTCATGCTCGGGCACTCCCAGTGAGGGCTGAACTGCAGTCACAGAAACCTTGAAGAGAACCTCCTGCAGCTGAGGCTGCTGAAGTCTAAACATGCCAAGGGCCTCAGCCACTTATGGTGTGACCATGAGCCTGGTTCTTAACCTCTTTGAGCCTCGGCCTCCTTGTCTGTAAAATGGGGGGATTACACCCACTTCACAGAGCCCTGCAGGGGCTAAGACAGCATATCTCATGTACCTGGTGTGGAGGGCAGAACTCGCCTGAAGATTCACAGGGGCTGTGTGTTCCTTGTACCTTACCCATTGTCTTAGTTTGCTAGGACAGCTGTATCCAAGTCCCACAGACTAATTGACTTAAACAACAGGGGTTTATTGTCTCGAAGTTGTGGAGGCTGGAAGTTCAAATCAGGGTGTTACAGGGCTGTGCTTTCTCTGGAGCCTGTAGCATGCTGGTGGTGACTTGGCGGCTGTCCATAACTCAGTCTGCCTCTGTCACCTGGCTGTCTGTCTCCCTGCCTGTTTCCCTTCCTGCGTCCAAATTTGCTCTACTTACAAGGACTCCAGGAGGCCCACCCTAATCAGGTGTGGCCTCATCTCTAACATCTTTAATAGCCAAGTTTACAAATAAATTTATATCCATAGGTCCAGAGGTCAGGACTTGAACATGTCTTTGTGGGGAAAATGATTCAACCCATAACATCCATTATGGAAAATCTACTAGGGGGTGGCAGACTCAGCCTTTCCAGGTTTCGGGGCTTTAACCATGAGGCAGGGTGTGTAGAGCATCATCTGCTCTGCTAAGTGCGCTGTCAAACAAAGGGTCATCTTTACAGCAACAATGAAACCAACCTTGCCCTTTCTTATCTTTTCCATTGCCTGTATCCAGAGCTGTTTACTGCAGCTCTCTTTGATGTCATAAAAACCATTACCAAGAATGAAAGTGCTGTCGAGATAAGCTAGACAACTTCCTGTCTGTACTTACAGATGGGAAACATGCCTGTCATGCTGCTGATGGAATTTGTCTATAAACATAAAAAAAATTAAAATGAAATTCCTATCTGTAATTGTAGATACAGAAATTCCTATCTGTGTAATTGTAGGGAAAGAGCCACTCAACACACATATGTGTAGAAATGACTTGCAAGAATGCTTCTTGGCCTGTCTTGCAGCTCCAGATTTCTCAGTTCTTTCCATTAGAGGCATAAACAATACAATCACGATTATTTCTCTCCAGCCACCTCCATGCATTGTAGTGCCTTGCATTTATAAAATACTTCAGCTCAGGGGTGTGCAAATTATGGCCCATGGGTCAAGTACAGCCTGCCAATTGTTGGAGTAAATCCAGCCTGTCAACTATTTGACTAAATAAAGTTTTATTGGAACAAAGCCATGCCCATTTGCACGCTGTCTGCACTTGTATTTTTACTACACCAGCAGAATTGAGTGGTTGCAACACAGCTCTTGTGTCCTGCAAAGCCTGAAATATTCAATAAGTTTGCCAACCCTGGCTTGATACTTTTCAAAGCACTTTCCCAAATATGATCTTATTCAGTTTTCATTGCAGCTTAGCAAGTTAGCCTAGAGCTTCTTGAACTTTCTCTGTTGATGGCACCTTTAGTATCTCAGTTTTTTCATAGAACTCCTACACCAAAAATAATACCTAACAGTCGTGTTTATTAAATAGGTCAAAACAACTTACCAAGTATTTATGCCCTAACTACTTTGTCTCCCCTGGGCATAACACAAGATCCCAAACCTTGAGCTCAAGACTGGGGATACTACGCTCATTTTTTTGTTTCACGTTTCCTCACTTGGGTACTTGGGTTTTATCAGGATAGCTGCATAAATTGGCTTTGGATACATGACATGATTGAAGGGGAGGTACAAGCTAATGTAGAAACTCTGAACTGGTGGTTTATGTGGTATATGGTCTATGTCACAGCTTTCCCTTGGAAATTTCAAATATCCTGGGGCATCCTGAGAGTTTGGGCACTCTGGGGTGCCGCGGCACACAGTTTGGGAATCAGTGTTAGGCATTACCATGCCCTTGTTACAGATGAGGGAGAGTCAGTGATGGAACGTGACTTGCCAATGCACACAGCCCAGGGGCCCTGGTGGACAGTCTTTTCTGAGATGCCAATGTGCCTTCTGCTACCTACTGGGTGGTGGGCTCACTCCAGGATGATTTTTTGCATCGATTTTATTCTGACCTCACATTTGACTTGGCTATTTTAATGAGTGGGCACTGCTGGGCTGCACAGAGTCAGCTGAGAGGGTCATAGAGCCTATCACCCCCCCCCACCTCAAAGGGAGAAAAGGGTCTTGCCTTGTAGGCCCATCCCCTCCACACTGGGAGGCTGGCTTCTCTCGCGCCGCCGTTGCCATCAGCGGCTGCTTGCTTCTGGTGCCTCCTAACGCTCTGTCGTTCCCCAGACCAGAATCATCCTCCTGAACTGGTGCGCTTGGTTCCTGCGCATGAAGAGGCCCGGGGAGGACAAGGTGCGGCCCGTCTGCCAGCACAAGCCGCGCCGCCGCAGCCTGGCCAGCGCGGAGGCGAGCGCGGCCAGCGGCGGGCACCTGCTCTGCATCGGCCTCCGCGGCCTGGACGGCCTGCGCTGCGCCCCGACGCCCGACGCGGGGGTGGTGTGCGGCCGCCTGGCCTGCTCCCCGACGCACGGCGAGCGCCTCCTGCACGGCGGGCCGCCCTCCGACGGCGACCCGGACCTGGCCAAGATCCTGGAGGAGGTGCGCTACATCGCCAGCCGCGTCCGCAGCCAGGACGAGAGCGAGGGGGTCCGCAGCGAGTGGAAGTTCGCGGCGTGCGTGGTGGACCGCCTGTGCCTCATGGCCTTCTCCGTCTTCACCATCGTCTGCACCATTGGCATCCTCATGTCCGCTCCCAACTTCGTGGAGGCCGTGTCTAAGGACTTCGCTTAGCACCTGCTCGTCCCGTACGGGTACTGGAAATGCACAGCCAGGAAATGTCTTTGGTTCGGGAGAAAAGGGGGTGCTAATCTCACTGTAACATGAAATCCACACTTGATAACTCAGATGCACCTTGCTCCCCCATGTTCATGTTGCCGACAACGTCACTGATATTTTCAGTAATAAGGTATCAGCAAATTTTCTTTTAATCCTCTCCTATCTGCAAGTGGATACGCTTGGAGCAGCCCTAGGTTACTGGACCTCTGAGACCTCTGAGAAGTCCTATTATCCATTCCCTAATTCCTGGGGAGCCCCTCAGAGAGGAGCCAGGTAGCTGAAGACTGCCAGGGGAGGCCCAAAAAAGTTAATTTTGCATGCTTGCATGTCATTTGCCATGACAGCCTAGGAAAACCCAGCATATGCTTTTGCCTGTGTAAAACCTAAATTGAAAATAATAACCATAATATGCCAAACTCGCTGAATCCACTCAAATAATCAACTGGTGAAGGGGGAAAAAGAATCTAAAACTGAAAACTTAACAACTGGTGTTCCTGCAAATCCCCCAGTTTTTTCTCTACCAAAGATAGTTGCTAGAGAGAAACACCTTTATGCTGTTTCTACATTAAAAAAAAAAAAATGATGTAGCTGGCCTTGCAAACTTTTTTCTGTGCACCTACTCACTTGGTCAAGGAAATGAGGCACGTCACTGATTTGTGTGGGTTCAGCTGAGTCAGGTTCTTTTTTCTAAGAATCACAGTCATTTCCAGAGCTTTCTGTGCCACCCCCTGGACAGTAGAGATTTGAGCAAACCTGTTCTATTCTGTAAAACCTAAAGGACAAATAGAGTCCTATTATAATTATAGCCCAAAATAATAGCTCAAGCTAAAGTAACCATTCATGTGTTTGAAATTAAAAATGCATTAGATGCTTCAAATGTTTTGGCATTGAAGAGTCTTAGACATTTTTAGATCCATCCACAACAAAAATTATCAGGGCCAGGGGCCAGAAGCTGTGACCTCCTCTGGCTTCTTGTGTGGCCAGTGGCTTTCCTGGATGACAGATCAGTAGCATACAGTACGGAGGGGCTAGCACAGCCAGTGACCCCAGATCTGGCTTTTGGGGATCTGCCTCCCTACAGCCTGCCCACCCCAGCTTCAGCTCAGAAACTGGCTCAGGATCAATGGGTGGATTCACTGGAAATGTGCATTTTGAAAGAAAGAGGAAGATTAATTTTTATACTTCCAGTGACAATACAGTTCTTGGCCCAGATTATCTTGTCAACAATAGTCACCCTCCCATTCTTATTTTCTAACAAGATCAGAGGGTAATTCCAAAAGAAAATCTCTCCTGTTCTATTGTATCATCCAGCAGCAGTTCGTAGCTCAAACTGCAGAAGGTTTCTGGACTCCTAAAGGTCTTTAATTTGCTACTAATGCTGAGATGGGTACATCATGAGGGAAGATGAGGCTTTCAGAACAGAAAAAATTGCACACATCTCCAGCCATTTAATTCACTCATTTCTGGGTCATGTGCATGAATTCCTTTGCACTAAGATGGCGATGGCAATTTGTGTGTGTATGTGTGTGCTCTCTGTGTGTGAGCACCTGTGTGTGTGTGACTTAAGAGAGGAGACCCTAGAGAGGCCTTGTGTTCAACAAGAAAGTTGATAAAATCAGAGCATTTTAGAATCACACCTGGAGCAGGGTCAGCCTCAGAGTTCACTTCTACATGATATGGATGAGCAATGCACAATATTTTCTGTGTTTTGTGTTTGAGGTGTCTAGGATACAAGTAGAAGCATTTTGATCTATAAAGGGAGTGCTTCATTTCTTATCATTATCTAAAAATGGATCCCTGCCACACTTTGGCTTATAAAAAAATGGGGGTTTTGTATTTTATACAAAAAAAGTATAAAAAGCAAACAAAATTACATAGTTCATATTTTGATGACCCAAATAACTACTCTGACAATACTAATAATAATAATAACAATAAGGAATAGGCGCACAGAAGGTTAGCAAAGTGTGAATGGTTATAAACACCAGCCTCCCATTGCCCTGTGTTCTCTCCTGTCTGATGACCACTGATGACTTCTCCGGTACCCTTCTAGAAAGGATGTAAGAAGAAAGGGAGGGAGAGGAGAGGGTGAGGGGAAGGCAGGGAGACAGACACACATTTCCTAGCACCCACTATCCACAGTGCTCTCCACCTTGTTTTCTTCAGTAAGAGTTTCTTCTTAGAGATCTTTCCATAGTGACATAAAGATCTACCTCATTCCTCTTACTAGTTGCTTAGTGTCTCATAATTTATTTGATTATTCTTTTGTTGGTGAACATACAGAGCACTTCCAGTTTTTATTTTTGTACACAAATCTATAGTTAGCATCCTTGTACACACATATATCTCAGCATATATTTTGTGACTATCTTGATATAAATTCTAGCATAGAAATGAAATTGTTGGTTTAAGGTTATGTGCATTTAAAATTTTTATAGCTATTGTAAGATTATTCTCCAAAAATTGATCAATATAATGAAAAGGCCTATTTCTCAAACTTTCTTGGAACTGGATATTATCAAATTAATTTTTTTCAATCTGATTGGTGAAAACTGATATTGCAGTGCAATATCTGAGTGAAGTTGAATATCTTTTCAAATGTTTTTTGATAATTTCTATTTTTGCATATTTATTCCTTTGCATAATTTTCAATTGGGTTATTTGACTTTCATGTAACTAATTTGCCTGTGTACTTTGGGACCTTTCTGTCTTTTGTCTTGAAAATATTGATCATTTTTCTTTGGTGTTATTTATTAATTTGCTTATTTATTGGCATACGGAAATTTAAAATTTTTATGCTCATTTATCTGTTTTTCCTTTGTAGATCCTGGGATTTATTTCCAATTTTAAAAGGCCTTCTGAACTCTGATATTATAAATAAATTTACTCATATTTTCTTCTAAAACTTTCTTGGTTTCATTTGTTTACTTTTACATCTTCTAACTGTGGAATATATTTATTGTAGGAAATGGAGGTGAAGTTCCAATTTTTCCCTGCAAACAATTGGTCAGTTGTGCCAACAAAATACATAGTAGTGCATTCCTGCAATATATTTACAATCTCTTCCCTATTCATACAAAATACAACTTTATTTCTAAAAGCAGTTCCTTTAGGTGTTTTGGTCTGTTTCTGTTTATTGATTATTTCTCTATGAATGCCCTTAATTACCATAGCTTTATTCATCTTAATTTCAGACATTTTCAAGTATATGCTCCCCTCAAAACACACACACACACACTCACACACACTCACTGTGGGAACCGACAACCTGGGCCTTTCCCTAGAATTCTGTGAAACTTAAGCACACAGCAGCCTGAGTGACCCAGAGCAGTTAATCAAAAGGTAATGAGCCCCCCTCAAAGGGAGGGCTTGCGCAGATGGTCACTGTTCCCTCTTGCATTAACTAAACCTCTCCAAGGTCCACCGGTTCCCAGAAACGAGATTGCTACTCCCTTCCTAGCATGTAGCTAATCTAAACGTTACAAGACCCCTTTATCTCATACCCAGTGGAATGTTTTTGTTTGGGCCTCTATAACTGGCCTTGCTAATTCCTGCCTAATTGCAGAGTGCTTTCTTGCTGAGCTCTGAATTTGCCACCATTAGAGCAGCTTGACTGACTCCTTGCTTCACTTCCATGAGTAAGTTCCTATCATAAAGTTTATGTCTCACTTCATTCCTGGAGTTTCCTTTTGTCTCCCTGCTGGACCAGCCCATGTGGGCCAGAACAATTGGCGAGCCAGCCAGGAGACTAAGAAAACCCCAGCCACAGATGACATCAGGGAAAGGGAAATGGGGATTCCCTGGTGAAGGGGGATACTGGGGTGGCCTGTGATGTCTATGTGGAGAGGGGTGGCTACCCTGTAGATGAATGGGGTTTGCCGAGGGAATATGGAGATGCATATAAATCCCTGGCTGGACTAATAGCCCTCCTGCAACAGGCTGCAGGACTGTTAGGATTTCATAAGAAAAAGGAAAGCTGTCAGGCTGCCACAGCAAAATAGCCTGGCCACTCTTGGAAGCTGTGTGTGCAGCTACAGAAAAGGCCTTAATGGCCGATGCAGCAGTCCACCACTTGGAAGAGGAATTGAAGTTAGAAAAGGATACGCAGTTGGCCTAAGCAGAACTGACAGATGCTCTGGATGAAAGTTTAGAAATGTTGGTATGCCAATATACTAGAGTAGAAGCATAAGCTGCCCAAAGGGCAAGTTAGGCATATTCTAGCTCCCCCTGACTGGGACCCTAAAGTGTGGGACCCTGTTGATTTCTCATAAGAAGGTGACAGGCCCCAGTCTGACTATGGAATTAAAACTGAGGAAAGTAAGCATGTTTGTTCTCTGGTCCAACAAAAGGCTAAAACACAGCACATTTAACACTCTGATTCCCCAACATGGGAAGATGGCACGGCAGCCAGTGCTGCCCAAACAGCCACTCCTGATCCAAAGGTGCCTTTCCCCAGACATGCTGTGGAAATGCATCAGTATAAACCACCAGGGAGCCATCAAGAAATAACTGCCACCATCAAAGAATTACAATGGGCATTATAATCTCCACTCACAGTCTATTTATTAGCCCTATCTGGCCAATGAAAAACTCTGATGGTACCTGGCAAATGACTATTAATTATAGAGAACTTAATTTTGTAACCCTTCCTTTGTTTGCAGCTGTGATAAATATAGCTACTTTGTTGCAGGATACAAGTACTCATTTAGGCCAATTTCACCTTGGGTTAAACCTTGCTAATACTTTAGTATTTCTTTAGATCCCTCCAGCCAGCCTGCATTCACCTTCATGTGGGAAAGACAACAATGGACATTTGCTGTGCTTCACAAGGATACCTTCATAGTCCCACTATTTGCCATGGTTTACTAGCTCAAGATTTTAAAATGTGGAAACCTCCAGCAGGGCCTGAATACGCTGTCAAGTTCTTGGGTATTGTCTGGTTGGGTTAAACTAAAGTTATTCCTTCAGCTGGTGCTGATAAAATATAAAGTTATCCCATACCACATATTGCTAAACAAGTAATAGCTTTTGCTGGTTTATTAGGTTATTGGAGACCATTTATATCCCAGTTAGCACAAATACTAAAACCTTTGTACACCATGATTAAAGAAGGAAAAGCTTGGGAATGGATTTTTAACAGCAGGCTGCTTTGAAAAAGCTAAAGCAAGCTATCCCACAAGCTCAAACTCTAAGGTGGGTGGAACCCAGATGTACCTTATGAATTGGATGTGGCCAACACAGAAATTGGCTTGTGCAAAGGCAACAGGCAAAATGAGCTCCAACTGGCTTTTGGTCTCAACTTTGGAAAGGAGGTGAATTGCAATATAGCCCCCTAGAAAAGCAACTATAATGCCTTACTACAAGTTGAACTACGAACCCAAAAGTGTCCTGTGACACTATGGCAGCCATTCCCATACAGGGTGGGTGTGTGACACTGCCACCAAACCCCATTCAGGAAGTGCTCAGCCCAGCACTCTAACCAAATGGAAAGCTTACCTGCTACAATGCAGTGTTTTTAGCAGCAGCCCTTTAAGTGCAGAGATGCACATATCTTAAAGGGTCAGTTTCCTATGTGGAAGAGCAGCAATTGTCCCTCCCTGCTGACTCCCAAAGTGGCTATCTCTGTGCCCACCATCAGCGGATGTGGCAGTATACCTGATTCCACCCAGTATACTGATGGATCAGCAACTGGGCAGCCAGCCACCTGGATGGTAGTAGCTGTGCAGCCTAATATTGACACTATACAGTGGGAAACCAAGATTATGCAAATAGCCAGTGGGCTGAATTAAGAGATGTGCCAATGGTCATTGTTCACAATCCAGGTGATGCACTAACCATTTATACTGACAAATGAACTGTGTACCAATGCTGAATGGTGTGGATGGCCATGTGGAAACAGGAACAATGGGCCATCATTGGCTGCCCCTTGTGTGGGGAAGAAATGTGGGAAGACATCTGGACTGCCTGCCACAAGTGTAACTAGTGGACCCAGCAACTGTATCCAGCTTTAACCAGCCTCAACCCAGGCCCCTGGCCACTACCCCTGCTCCCATTAACATGATAACTGCGGGATCCATGCAAGCCCTGTGAATTCAGATAAAAGGACCAGCAAAACTACAACACAATGAGGCAATAATAATCACTTGCTCTTGTCTGCTCACAAGCACTAAAACCGGGGCAAAATAAGGTCACTTGGCCCTGGTCCTAGCCCATGCGGCTGTGCTGGTTGACAAGCCTAAGCCTGTGGGATATTAGAATTAATAAAATGTAAACATTGAGCTGCAGTGTATACGTAAAATGCCAAAAGTTATTTGTATTATCAATCCAGGACCCCCACCCCCCAGGGAATTGTATGCATAGCTTTGTAAACACTCACTATGCCCTAATTGTCAATCTGACCCCAGAGGGCTTCCTAATACAGCAGAGATAAAAATATATATATTTAAAACCCCCACATGTTACCCCCTCACCTGGAACTCTTCTATCTACTAATAAAAACTTGGCTTGTATATTATTAAACCACTCAGCCATCCAGTTTAATGTCTACATGTGTCATTAATTCCTGTTAAACATTGTATATTGCTGTTTCAATAATGCATTGACTGAAGTGTTCTAAGTATTAACAGTACTCTGGCAAGTTTGATTTTGAGGGTAATTGTATGTTGTAAAATGTTTGCTTGAAAACAATTTCCCAAATTATTTTGGTAACTTAGGTATGAAAGATATAAATTTTGTGTTTTTATTAAAGGAAAAAGAAACTGATTCTGTCCTAAATGACTAGTTGTTACAAAATAAGAAAGAATAAAATATAGGATGAAACCTGAATAGATAACAGAAAGTTGCAGAAAGTTTGCAGAAAAGAAAATTTATTTCTATGGTCAAAGGTGAATTTGAATATCTACAAATGAATATCTACAAAATATTGAATATTTGTCTAATGGCCTCTGGCAAATTAGTTTAATTCTTTAACCTGGCCATGGTGCCAATTATTAATAGGATTACTTTATGTACTGCTTTGCTTATGCTCTGTTGCCTGTTGTATTGTTGCTGTGAACTGTGGATGCAACGCCTGTCCTGTGGTCAGTGCAAACTGCTGCATAGGGGTGGATTGTGGGAGCCCAGGGCCTGGGCCTCTCCCTAGAATTCTGTGAAACTTAAGCATGCAGCAACCTGTGTGACTCAGAGCAGTTAATCAAAATGTAACGAGCCCCCCTTAAAGGGAGGGAGTGCACAGATGGTCATTTCCTCCTCCTGTATTAACTAAACCTTTCCAAGGTCCACCAGTTCCCAGAACTGAGATTGTTACTCCCTTTCTGGCATATAGCTAATCTAAATGTTACAATATTACAAGACCCCTTGATCTCACACCCAGTGGAATGTGTTTTGTTTTGGGCCTCTGTAACTAGCGTGGCTGATTCCTGCCTAATTGCGGAGTGCTTTCACACTGAGCTCTGAACTGGCCACTCTCAGAGCAGCTTTACTGACTTCTTGCTTCACTCTTCTAAGTAAGTTCCTGTAATAAAGTTTATGTCTCACTTCATTCCTGGAGTTTCCTTTCGTCTCCCTGCTGGACCAGCTCCTGTGGGCCAGAACACTCACACACATTTTTTTAAATTGGGGCACAATGAATTTATAGGTTAATATGGGGGAGACAGACATCATCAAATAGTTGTCTTCTTACTCAATAACACTGCAATCTAGACTTATGCAAGTCTAATTTTATATCACTCCGTAGAATTTCATGGTTTTGCTCCAGACAAGATGTATGCATTTCTTTTTGTTAATTTCTAGAAGTTTTATCATTTTGCCTACCATTTTCAGCAGGCACATTTTGTAACTGTATGTATAGGAAAATAGTCTATTTTGTATGCTAGTGTCATAATCAGCCACCATAATTGTGGTTTCTTACTGTTTCTGAGATTTTCTTCTTCCTCCTTTCTAATACTTTCCTTATTTCTTTCTCTCAGCTAATTGCATTGCATTACCTGTAGAGAACAGTGTTAAGTAATAGTGGTTCAGATGAAATACTTCTCTTGTTTATGACATTAATGGGTATTTTAATGTCTCACGACTTAACTTGTGTGAGGGCATGTAATTTTCTTGTCATAAAAAAAGTATCCATGCATTCTAGAACTTTTACAGATTTTGGCAGAAAATTAGATATATATGTTAGCTTTTTGTCTAAGCCTTTTCAGTATTCTTGAAGATGACCATGAAGTTTTCCCCCCTTTGCTCTTGTATGTTTCACTAAAATGAATAGATGTCTTAAAACCAAACCTGCATATATTCCTTATTTGATCACTGCTCATTCTTACAACAATATTCAAAATAGAAATTAACAATTCTACAGCTTACTTTTATGTGCTTTTTTTTCCATATTTTCTTTTCATTTTATACTGACTTCAAAAAAATGGATGATTTGAGAAAAAAAAAACCCGCTGTATTCTGCAGCCATTTACTTGGCTTTAGATTTATCTTCTACCTAAGTGCAAAACAAAAACAACAAAATCTCACCTGGTACATTTCTAGGTTTCTTCCATTGAGCAGGTTAGGTCATCAAGCACTTCTGGAGTCAATTTTAGACACACATTTTCCTAGAAAATTGGTTTCAACCCATTTTTTTCAACATACTTGCATAGTTCTCCATTTAGGCTTCTAATAATTTTAATCTCCTCTGTATTTGTGCTTACCTGTCCCTTTCCCATTTCCCATTGTGTTTCTGCTTTCTTCTGTGTCTATTGATTTGACTCACCAAGTGTTTTACTTTATCATATGTTCAGACACACCATTTTGGGAAACTGGGTGCCAGCTTCTGTTGTCCCCTGGTTGAATGACCTTTCTGGCAGGAGGAGGAAAGCACTGTAGTCACAGCTGCTAGAGGGGCTGCCTTCTCCAGCCAGCCCGAGGGACCTGGGGAGAAACTACTGCCTTCTCCTTTGCAGTGGATGCCAGTAGGTCCCACCAGGCAAGACAGCACAGATGTGTCACATGTGGCTGGTCACTTCACTCACCATGGCCACAGTAAAGGAGGAAAGCTTTCCTGAGGCTCAGGCCACTTTCTTTTACAACTTAGCCATTTTTTGTCATTCATTCCTTCTGGCATAAACCCTCCCAACCCTCACTAGAGATTCCTCAAAGTATTGCTGACCACATCTGACGTGGTTCCTTTTTCCATTCCATTTACTTCCTTTACATATGGATTTAACATTTTAATATCATTAATTATCATAAATGGGGAAGGGGCCTCCATTGCCATGGCTTCTGGGAGATCTGCTTTTGTTTTTAATATTTTGTTCCTTCTCTTCTACTTTTTTCCTTAATAATTTATTTTCTATGCAACTTTATTGAGATATGTTCACATCCAGATAATCATCCAAAGTGTAAAATCAGTGGTTCATGGTATCATTATATACTTGTGTCTTCATAATGACAATAAATTTCATTACTCCAAAAAATTAAAATAAGAATAAAAATAAATATAAAAAAGGACACCCAAAATATCCCACCCTCCAACCACCCCCTATTATTTATTTTTTTGTCTTTATTTTATGACTCATCTGCCCATATACTGGATAAAGGGAGTGTCAGTTGCAAGGTTTACACAATCACACAGGTACATGATAGAAGTTTTATAGTTATACAATCATCTTCAAGAATCAAGGCTATTGGATTGCAGTTCAATAGTCAGATATTTCTTTCTGGCTATTCTAAAA
>PVKY010003319.1:0-22094 GCA_004027775.1 Bradypus variegatus | reverse complement strand
AGAAGAGAGGCAAAGTCAGCATGCATATCTGGACACGAAGCCCAAGTTGGAGATGCCAAAAGGAGCTGCCACCAGCAATGCCACCAAGAGCCAATGGCCAGAGAGCCAGGGGAGAATTCTCAGGGGCAGCTGGGCTGTGACACCCCTGGCTCCCAGGCCCACACTGCGAGCTCAGGCAGGTAACAGCTGCCTCTAGGTCAGTGATCCTGCTGCTCTTGGGACACAAACAGGATGTTTGGAAACAGATGAGCACAAGTGACCACAGGAAGCCATGACAACCACCTCCTGGTGACGTTCCTCTGCTCCCAGCTTGTTTCCAGCTTGGCTGCCTCATACTGGCAGACCAGGCAAAAAGACCTGGAGTGCCGATTTCCAGAAAGAGAGCAGGGGCAGGAATTCTTGGAAAGTTCAGAACTCCTCGTCAGAGGCCATCTGAGGCAAGCAGGCAGGGAGGCCACCCAGCCATCCCAACCTCACCCCAAAGACACAGCCAAGCTGACGCTACTTGGGACGGGCAAAGAAACCGCAAGTCCACTCGGGACGGAGGACTTTCCGAGGTGGGCGGCACATGATCGAGTGAGCTCAGGAGGGCAGCCAAATCAGGCCTGGGAAGGCATGAGTACAGTGTTCCAAGCGTCACGGCCACCATTGAGGAGCCAACCCCACTCAGCCACCCCAAGCTCATCGGACAGAAGAAACCACCTCAGCTGGCCAACCCAGCCAGGAGTTCAGAGGGGAAATCCAGAGGAAACCCAGAGCAGGCCGCAGGACACTCCTGCCTCCACGGGAGAAAGGAAGAAGGCTCCTACTGGAAACAGACAGGAAAAGTCCATCCAGGGTTCTGCAAGGCACTTCAAACCCTGAACGGAGCCCAGAGCTGGCTCGACAGACTGCCAGCACTGAAAGGGGTATGGAAGTGGGTGGGGTTGTCCAGTTACTGGGTCAACCTCCAACTAATGGCCATGCCTGCTCTGCTGACAAGACCACAGCTCACTGTCCAGAACCCCAAACTCCCTCCTCTGCTGCAACTAGGAGCCTCGATGGCCAGACCCACCCAGGGAGGCTGGATGGGTGTCAGGGAGCACCCTTCACAACCTGCCTGGAGCAGGAGAGAGCAGCAGTGCCAGGAGAAGCCTACAGAACTGAAAGCTGGGTCCTGGGACTGCTCTCTCTGCCCAATCCCAAACATTAGTGTTAAGTAAACCATAAGATAAACCAAGCCACCGAATGACCTCTTCCCCCAGCCGCTTCCTTCTTGTAGCCACCAAAGAGGCCCAGGGGAAATAAAATGTCTCAAAATCAAAACCCAAGCGTTAACACCAACAGCACTGAGGTGTGACCATCTCACGTTCAGAGCCACCAAACATTCTCTACCCCACAGGGCCACCAGGAGTAGTTCTAAGTCACATTCTCCTGGAAGATAACTTGAGGAGCATCCTTCCCCAGCCACCCATGAATGGCCAACCAGGCACATGGGCAAGAAATGGCCCAGGAAATGCAGCCTGCATGGCACTGAGAGGGTGACCCAGAAAGCCAAACCCCAGGACAGCATCTGGATTATTCCAAGAGCTAATGATAATCATTACCATTTACTGAGTGCTTTATTTTTGAGCACTTTAAAGTATCTCTGGGAAGGCACCTGTTTCACAGATGAGGGGGCTGAGGCTGGGAGTATACAGCGACTTGCCCGAGGTCACACAATTAGCAAGCGGTGGTGTCAACACAGACCCTGGTGTTGTTGCAGCCGCAGAGCCTGAGTTCTGCCCATGGCAAAGTGCTACCTCCCGGCTCCAAGCCCAGATGATTTCTCTCTTTTTCACCAGCAGTGGAAGTGGTTTGCTGGAGGCAGGACATCATGGTGGGTGTCCGCAGCACAAACCCATTTAATCATCAACCACTACCATATACTCATTAGGCAACCTCAGAGAACACCAGCAGTCCTTGGTGGTTATGGACACCTGAAAGCCAGATAAGATCTCCGTCTTCAAGGAGCTTACAGGGTGGGGACACACACACACATATACAGAATGAAACCCAAGTGGGGACACACACACACACAGACTGAAACCCAAGTGACATGGATCTGTAAAGTCATAGTCAAGTGGGAGCGCCAAGACCCAAAAGTAAGTTTGAGGTTGGCTGCTCTTAAGCAGGGGCGGGGGCCTTCTCAAAAAGGTGGCTGTGGCTGAGATCTGAGAGGCAGAGGGTGTGGGCTGACAGATGAGGGCAGAGAGGCTATTGTCTGCAACTTGGACAAAGATCCAGAATCAAGGCAGAGCTAAGTGCCTGGAGTGCACAGAAGTCAAATCTACCCAGAGAATGCAGTTCAAGAAATCCCTACACTTGGCAACTGTGTCATAAATATAAAAAGAGGGCCTTCTTAGAACCCCCCACCCCCCACCCAAGCAGGGAGCAGGTAGGAAGGACCACCTAGAAGGGCTGTGGCTGATTGGCTCACCAGGCAGTGCTGAGCAGGAACCTAGGCCCAGGGTGTCCAGATCTAATTTTTCAAAAGAAACCAGACATGTGTATCTTTATGTGCAATATCCTGATGCTTTAAATATTGGCAACTAATCTGAAATATTAAAAAATGCCATGGAAGCCAAACAAGATGGGTCTGTGGGCCAAATACAACCTGTGATTTGCTGTCTCTACCTTGAGACTTTCACTATGAAGAACCAAAAAGAGGTTCAAGTTCCAGTATCATTATCTGTGTGGACATGGGTGTGCTCCTTAACACCTCTGAGCTTCAGAGCTTTGTCATCTGTGAAACAGGGACAACTACCACCTACTGTGAAAGCTATTGTCAGAATCATATCATGAAAATGTTTCCTAAAACTGATAGTGTAGCACAAACGCCCATTTTTTAACACAGGCCAAGGGAACAGAGGGGACAATCGCAGAACAGTCAGACAGTAGACAGGGTCGTGAACAGAGGGAGAAGGAAATGAGCCGGGCCCTTGCTGCCCTGCAGAACGGAAGAAGTTGGACAATGGAATGCACGTCAGGGGTGGAAATATAAATTTAGGAGTCATCAGCACACAAGTGACAAAAGAGGTCATGAAAGGAGATAGATTAGCCTTAGAATCCAGAAAGGAGAAAAACAAGGGGCCCAGAAAAAAAGCCTTTGGAAGAACACAAAGGCACAACCCCTATGAAGGGATCAGAGAAGGAAGTGGGAAAGGAAGCCAGGGAGGTTCCAGGAGAAGGGGAGCTTAAGGAAGGGAGAGGAAAAAACATGGAAGAACGGTCCAGGCCAAGTCGGAAAGAGTAAAAGGAGCAAAATAAAGGAGTGGGGAGGGGAGGACAGGTAAGAAGAGGAAAACAACTGCCATATGACTTGAGGCAAGATCTCCAGCCAAGGAACCCCAGGATCACC
Organism: Bradypus variegatus; assembly: GCA_004027775.1. Taxonomy (NCBI): domain Eukaryota; kingdom Metazoa; phylum Chordata; class Mammalia; order Pilosa; family Bradypodidae; genus Bradypus; species Bradypus variegatus. Next base: position 18,715 of record PVKY010003319.1, on the reverse strand, counting down.
AACAGCCAGCACGAGAACGTTACAGGCTCTGGGGAGAAAGCACTGCCTTGCCGACACCTCGAGTTTGGTCTTCTAGCTTTAAAACTGTGAGCCAATAAATAATTCCCATAGTTTAAGCCAAAAATAAAGAGGAAACCAGAAGAAAAGGAGGTCGAGGTGGAGTGGCAGAGGGAGGCCTTTAGGCCACAGGTGCTGACACTGATGGAGACACTGGTGGTGGGGAGGGCAGGGTTAGGGAGTTCTGAAGCGCCGGGTGCAGTAGAAAGTGAATAACAAAGAGACAGTCCCACGTGCTAAGCTGAGCACCTCCACCTGTGTCCTCTCCCTGCAGCCTCCCAGTCACCAGAGAGGGAGAGTCAGTCCCTACCCCCCATTTTACAATGGCGCTTTTCTGTCCTTGGAAGAGGCCAAAGGCTCCACGGCTCCTTCAAAGAGACACATGGTCTGATGTCCAGAAAAGGCTCAAGAGGCCCAAAGCTCCTTGAGCTAACTGAGGAAGAAGCTCTCCCTGGAGGCTTCCACCCACCTGGCTCCAGCTCGCCCAGGGGGTCTCCTCTCCAAACTAGCTGGAAATGTGTGCCCCACTCTCCGCAACAAGAAAATAGAACAGAACATGTCTGTTTCTGCCAAGAGAGTTCTGAATAAGCTGCATTCCATTTCATTAAAACAATTACCTGAGCCCCAGCCAAGAATTACATAAAGCTTCCTCCCAGCACCACCCCCCTCTCTTCCCAACGCCCCCCACCCCCACCGCCTAACACACATCACCCTGCTTCCAACAGGCAGAGTAAGGCATGGCACCCCACTCTGGAGACCTCACTGGGGAGGTCCCATGACCCCCACCGAGTGGCCAGCCTCTGCGTCCTTGCGCTCCAATGCGACTGAGGTTCAAAGCCGGCCCTCGCAGGAGGCGCTCGCCGGCCCCGGATGTTTCTAGTGGGCACCAGGACCCTCACCTCTGCCGCAAAGCCAAGGGCTGTCTCTGGTGCCAGAGTCCAGCTATTTCCCAAAAACAGATGGGCGGGCCAAGTGATCCAGCTTTGAGTCAGTATAAACAAGACCAGTGGGATCCGGGGAGTGGGCATTCCAGGAGGGAACCTGCAATCTGGAGGACTGGACGGCCAGATCGCAGCTGCAGACAAGAGCCTGGGGCCCGCTCTGGCCACGCTGCCCACAGGCTGACTGTGTTCCTTTGGCCACAGATAAGAAGTTCATGATGTGAAGCAAATGGCATTTCAGCCCCTCCCCCAGGGCTTGAGCTGCCCCTGAGGCTGTTCCCGGCCCACAAAAGCCTTGCTCTGCTTCCACAGGCCCCAGACAATCCCTTCCAAACTCCCTTCCTTGCTGGGACCAGGGCACAGAATCTCCCAGTTAATGTCACCACACCCAAAGCAACACTGGGGGCTGCTCCACACAGATTTAAGCTTGTGATCTCTTGCCTATCTTTTTTTTTTTAAATAAATTTTTATTGAGGTAATATATATATACGTATATATATATATATACACACACACACACACACACACAACATAAAATTTCCCATTTGAACCATTTTCAAGTATACAATCCAGTAGCATCAATTACATTCGCGACATTGTGCTACCACCACCACCACCCATGACCAAAACTTTTCAATCCCCCCAACAGAAACTCTGTCTCTATTAAGCAGCAACTCCCCATTCCCTATTCCCAGCCCTGGTCCACCCTGGAACCCTGGTCTCTAGGAACTCTGCACAGCTCTGTACCCCCATCCCCACCTGACAATCACTATAATCCAAGCCTGCTTGGCTCCTGTCTCTGCCCATTCAGTCTTTCAGCCACCTCCGCCAAGAGCCACCCCTGGGAGAATGACTCCCGCTCCCACAAAGAAATAGCAGGGCTTCCTTTTTTTCCCCAACTTTTCAACGTGAAAATGTCTAAACACACAGAAAAATTGAAAGACTAACACAATGAACACCCACATACTCTCCACCGGGCTCGCTCTCTGTGTTCCTTTTTTTTTACTATATCACTTAAAGCTAAGTTGCAGATGTCACGATACTTTACCCCCAAATACTTCAGCAAACCCCTATAAAACGAGGACATTCTCCTATACACCCACAGAACCATGTCACATAAGGACTAAGCACTAAAAGGCAGTCTTGAGGAGGAGATTCGGCCTCCAGGACCCTGCAAGGCCTGGCAGAGAGGGGAGCTTGCCCGCACCCCAGCACACCCCCTGCCTGCCCCTGGCCCAGTGTACAAGGCCCCACTGGAGAAGCTGGCCCTTGAGCCCCACCGGTTAGGCAATCACTTAGTTGGAAGACTTTTATCAGGCCATGAATGTACACTCGCGCCCAGATGTGAGACCGCGAGATGCGAAGCGGAGCCCAGAGGCCGCGGCGGCCCTGGGCTGGGCCCACCCCTGGTCAGGAGACAATCCCGGGACACCCGTTTTAATCAGCTGCTCTGTCAGGGTTTCTGAGAGAACCTGGCTCCCTGGTTCTCTCTCTCCCTCTCTCCCTCCCATAGGCCATTCTCAATTCTCTACCTTAAAAGTTTTCAACAACCTCCTCCTCTGGTAACAGGATGGCTCCAAGTGGCAGTGTACATACACCTGAACAAAGACAAGGAGAAGTGTGTGTGTGTTGGGGTGGGGGCGCAGGAAGGCTGTTGACGCCCAATCAGGAGTGGTTTAAGACGGACCTCGGGAGACCAGCCCCAGGTTCTCATCGTCGGCAGCTGATGACTAAGGACACAGCTATGTCTGCAACAGGTAACCAGAGAGGTGACTGGGGAGGAAGGGGTGGCTGACAGGGTCCTGTGTCCCATCCTGAGTGAGGTGTCCCCAAGAAAGAGCAAAGGAGAGGGAAGAAGCCAGACAGAGAGAACAGGAAAAGGAAGTAGGAGACTGGACAGAGAATGCAGGGTGTGGGGAAGGGGCAGGAAAGATGGTTAGCATTCTAGAAGTGGAAAGCAACCAAACTAGGGCAACTAATATCTGCTCCAACAGTGTGAAGAGATGTGTGAGAAGTGGCTTCAAGCCCAGGCTCTGGGGTCGGAGTGCCTGGATTCAAACCCCAGCCCTGCCACTCACTAGCTGTAGAACTTGGGCAAGAGGGCACACCCTCTCTGTGCCTCAGTTTCCTCATCTGTTAAATGGGTAACAATAATAATAGAAACTGCCTCATACTGACATGAGGATTCAACGAAAAAGGCATGGCAGGTGCACCGCACAGGGCCTGCACATAGTAAGTGCCCAATAAATATGATGGCAAAGAGGTCTGTAAACACTATATACATATTTTTAAAAAGTGTTCTACAGATGTTTGTTATTATTAACAAAGACACTGAGACCAGGGCAAGCCAGGGAAGGGCTGGAATGAGAGTGAGGCTGGGAAGTTTTTCAACATCTCTGGTCTTGGAACAAGGTAAAGGCCAAAAGGAAGCAGCTTCGGAGGGTCGGCACACTCCATGCAGGATGACAAAGTTGGGAAACTGGCTACTCAGAGCCTCGGCAGTAACTTCCCCTTCAATTGCCTCCCGCTAGCCAAGCGCACGCCCAGCCTCCCCAAGGCATGGCCGTCACTGGGGGAGCTGGGAAAAAGGACTCCTGAGACATACCCTCCGAAGACCTGGAACCCACGGTGGAAGGCAGTGGCCCCCAGGGGCCTGAGCCTTTCCACAACCAGCTGGCTGCCCAGGGAGCGAGACAGCTTAGCCCAGCGGAAAGAGCACCTGCTCAAGAATCAACTGCACTAGAGTCCCAGCTCTGTCCCTTGCAAGCTCACAGTCCAGGAGATTTGGTGGTGACACAGATTCTGCTAGGAGGGCACCATATCTGCACGGCCAACGCTGCTTCACCCATAGGGGTCCTGACCCTGGCCTAGCAGACAGAGGCACCACAGTCGGGCAAGCACAAATTCCAGACTTTCCATGGAAACAGAGAAGCTCCGTAGCCTGGAATGCTCCAGGCAACTCCCCTGCTCCCTGAGTCCTACCCCCAAGGACAATGAGGCACTGTTTTCCAAAGGGTCAGCACTGCTGAGAAGCTGAAAGAAGACATGTCCGGATCCCGGCAGCAAATGGACATGGCCAGCAGCTGGCTGGTGCCCCTCCCAGGTGATGGGGAAGATGTGCTATGAAGTCTTGAACTGGACCCACCCTTTGCCATAGAGGCAAATTCCTAGGAGCAGAAATTTTAAAAGGTAACAATTACTCATGGCTCATCCCACACACCCCTACATCCCCTTTAGCCACCCAGCACACGTGACCTCATTACGATGATGATGACCAGATCTGATGTGGGATCAGTCTGACTTCAAATCCCAGCTCCATCACGTGTGCATATAACCAACTTTGGGTGAGTGCCAGAACTTTCCTGGGTGCAAGGCGAATGTTGGTAAGAACTCTAGGGTCCTGGGACAGCACACAAACAGCGTGGGGTACAGGGTCTGCCCCACATCATGCAAGCTCAATCCTCAGTGGACCACAGCCTTGGCCAAGCACCCTCCACCCCAGCCACATTAAGAACGGGAAGAAGGGGAAAGCAAGGAGGAGGGTCGGAAAACGTAATTGGAGTGCATCTCCCTGTTGTGGTAACTCTGTCCAGGAATCTCAGGCCAGAACATGAACAGGGTGGACTCCCGGCCAAACCAGCATCAAAACAGTAATGGGAAAAGCCACCAGCAGCCACCCGCAGCACCAAGCGGAGAGAACACCCGGGGAAGGGCGGGACACTCTGTGTTTATGTTTTTTCTGCCCAAAGAGCTATAAATTTGTAACTTATTAAACAGCACATGGTGAGGCTGTCATTGGCAGCTCTGAGGAGGGGAGAGTCCCTGATTTTTTTAAGACCGAAAAACAGTCACAGCAGAGGCTCTGCCCTTGCCACAGAACAGCCCGCAAACTCTCCCCTGTGTTAGGGACCAGGAGGCTCACAGCTGAATGCACTTAGAAGAAACATAAAAACAAGAAGCCTAGCCTTTGTGTCCACCCTAAGTGAGGAAAACAGCTGACGGGCAGGACTGAGCAGCCATCCAGACAGCTGACGGAGCCCAAGCAAGCCCGAACGCAGATCCTTTTCCCTCCTGCACAGCCCATTCCTCCCACCCGAGGCCCCGGCCAGCCAGGCGTGGCAGCCACCGGGGGCTTAGGCAAAGGAAGTTGGGCAGCCCAGATCCACGCAATTTGAGAGCCCCAGGAGAGAGGCAGCAGACATTACTGGTCGTAGCTGTCACCCCACTGCGACCCCTCCTTCCAGCACCTGCTCTCCCCCTCCCCAGGAACAAAGGCCTCTGAGTAGGCAAGAGCTGCAGTTCTAGGAGCTGGAGATTGGGCTTCCAGTCGTGGTTTTGTCATTTTGTGGCTGTGCAGCCCTGAGTAAGTCAATCAACCTCTCTTAGCCTCAGTTTTCTCAACTTGTAAGAGGCAGATAGCAGTGACAGCACGGGCCATAAGGGGCTCTTGGCAAGTGCCATTGAGAAGATGGATAGGTTGAGATCTGGGGAAGTATTCCATAAGCAGCAAATTTAAATTCCTACAACCCCCTCTGCCACTACACTCTTCCCTTTCAGAGACTCAGTTTCCTGGCCCTAAAGGGAAGACTGTCAGAAGACAGGAACTCCAGACCCAACTGCAAACTCTACAAAGACTTTCTCAATCTTTCAAACAGCACACGGACTGTCTGGAAGCAACACAGGCACATCAGCATTTTAGAAAGTGTAACTCTGCTTCCTACTTCCCACTAGGAAAGCATCAAGACTTTCAAAACCTGATTCAAAGAATAGCCTGAGCCTCCTTTCAGCTTGGTTGTTTTTTTGGGACCTAAAATACCTGCCTAGGAAAAATGGGTGCCCAGGCTGACCCAAAGGAAGACCTATGCTCAGCAGCCATCACACTCCACAAAACAGGAACCTACAACACCCCCAGCTCCAGGATCTCTTATGGGCATCATGATCCCAAAAGGAAGCTGCCAGGAGGCACTCGAGTCCCATCCTTCTTCCTGTCCCCTCAGAACTCCCGTGTCTACAAATAGCCAGTCTTAATTTAGGGTCCGCCCCATGCTTCTGGGAAGAGGCCTGTCAGTCCCATCTGATGAATCTATTCCTCAGAGCCTGGGACACATAGAGCATCAGTGGTCACACAGTCACCCACAGTCCAGAAAGGGAAGACAAGGCTCCTACAGAGAAAGTGTTTTTCCCTCCTCACCAACCTAGCTCGGAGAGCCCTGCAGCTACAGACGTGAAGGGAAGGGAGAGAAAGTGAATCCTCCCATCCCAGGGTTCACACCACTTAAGACATTCCTAGAACCCTGGCACCAACCCCTTGGGTTTAATGTTGGGTTCCAGGAGACACTTTCTCCTGACCTCACCTCAGATTGAACCCAGGGAGGGGGTGGTTTGAAAAAAGTAGTCTTGAGGCTCCAATAACAGGAAAACAGTAAAACTCTGTTCTGGGCATCCTGCCCTCCTTACCTGTGCGGCTTCCAGCTGAGCCCGGTGCAGGGCGGGGAGGAGGCTCTACCAGCCAGGACAAGTCCAGAGATGGCCATATCTGGGGCCCACTTCCCACCTCATTCCCCTGGCATTTCACCAGGGGCTGCGGTGGGGGAGAAGGCTATCTCCCCAACTTACCCTTCCAGGCTTAGTCTGGTCTGTGATATGAAGGGGGAAGGGGCTGGCTGTGAATTGAGGGGCTGCTCCACTGAGTGGGAGGGCAGTCAGTGAGGTGGGCCACTCTGATCCCGAAGTGGAACGATCAGTCCATGAAACAGGGTGCCCAGACCTGAAGTAGGGGGTATTCAGGCAGACTGGGAGACTCGCTTTGGAAATGGAGGAGTGGTTGTCAGAGACTCATCTCTAACTTGTGAATGTGACCTGTGAAAACGGAAGGGGTGGGACTCCCGGATGGAGGGGTTAGCCCTGAAGTGGGGGTGACAGTCTGTGAATTGGGGGGATAGGTGTCTTCGAGGGAGTGGGAGCAGGTCCCATAAATGAAGGACCAGCCCATGAGATCAGACTCCAAGTTGGGTGGCCGATCTGTGAAGTGGGGGTGGGTGAGTGGTCTGTGAAGTGAGGGTCCCATCGCTGAGGAGGCACTCTGGCCCAGGCAGGTGGGCGGGGTGGGTCCCCGGGGAGTGAGCAGGTCCCTGGGGCTGGTCTGGGGAACGGGGATGGGTCCCCGCGGTAGGGAGTCCGGAGATGGAGGCTGTCCCTGAGGCGGGGGGTGGCGGCTGGGAGGACGGCGGCGCAGACGGCCTGGCCCGGGACTCAGGCCCAGCCCGGGATCCCGGCCCTGAGGAAACCCGGCGACAGGGACAGCAGCCAGGGCCGCCGGGGCGGGACCCCGCAGCCCCCGCCGCTCGCTCGCTCGTGCCCGCCCGGCCCGGGGCCGCGCGCCCCTCGCTGCCTCCTCCCTCGGCCTCCCGCTCACTCACCGAGGTCGTCCATGGCAGGGCCGCGGTCGCCAGGCAGCGCCTCGGCGTCACGCTCCTGCCCGTCCCGGGGCCTCTCCCCTCCGCCCCGCAACTTTTCCGCCGCGAGCCTCAGCCCGGAACGGAACGCGTCGCCGCCGCGCGCGCCCGCGCCCGCCGCGCGCCCCGCCCCCGGCCACCCCGCGAGCGCGTGCGCCCCACCCCCGCCGCGGACCCGCCGCGCGCCCCGCCCCCTGCCACCCCCGCCGGCGAGTTGGCCCCGCCCCGCGAGCGCGCGCCCAGGCGGGAGGTGGGCGAGGCTAGGCGTGGCGGCAGCGCCCCCTAGCGACCCAGCGCGCGGGAGGTGGGAGGCGCCCAGCCCGCCGCTTGGTCAGTCTTTCTGTCCATCTCAAAGTCACACACCTACCTGACCGTCCGACTGACAGATGTATCCTTCTGTCTTGACATCTCACAACTTGACTTGTGTCTGTTCTCCCGTCGGTCACCCAGCCATTAGATATTTGTCCTTGGAGAATCATACTTATCTTCCTGTCTGTCCATCCGCGAATGTCACCTCCTAGGAGGGCCCTAAATCGGTACCGGCAAGGCCGGGAAGCCTTTGGAGGACCTTTACCCGTGTCGCCCTCTGGAGTGTTGGAAGTGCAGCTTGCAGAGCAGCCTCTGAGGCCCAAATCCAAAACTGTTGAGGTTACATACCCCTTCAGCTTCCGCATGTCCACCCTCAGAGAGGGAGCCTTCCCAAAACTCTGCATGGGGCAAAGGGTACCCCACCTTAGACATTAAAGGGAAAACTACCTGGAGGTGATATCCAGTGCAGGGCACAGTTTCCTGGATCACCCCACTGCCACCCAGGATCCCGGATGGCTCTGCTCCCAAGCTGTCAAAAATTGGGTAATGACAGCTACCATTCATTGAATGCCTGAATAGACAGATACTGGGTAGCTATTATCCAAATTAATTCTAAGAGGTAGTTATTATCCCATAATCAGCCTTTCCCCACTCTTTGTTGTGGGTGATGGTGGGTTGTCTATTTTACATAAAAACGTTGTGTGAGCGCAGCTTCAAACTCCTCTTCCCAGGAGAATCCAGCTCCTAAGACCCTCTGTCTGCTCAGGTCCTCTGGGAAGCAGATGCTGAGACAGAACTGGGGGTAACATCTGTGAAAGACAGAGGGAAAACAAGCAGGACTGGGGCAGGAAAGCCTCAGATCTGACAAAGACCAGCCAACCCAGTGGGGAGCTCTGGAACAAAGACCAATGGTTCAAGAGGTCCATTGTTGGACAGAAGTGGCCAGGCCCTGATACACCCACCTGATCAGTCATTGACTGGGAGCTGCCCAACAAGAGTGTGGCCTGGCCTCAAAGGTGCTGTATCGGGAGACTGTCCACTAACTGCACTCTTCCAGCTGGATGACAAGCTCTTGAGGGAAGGGAGATCCAAGGAGCAACCCCCTACTCCCATGGCTACTCTACCCTCCTACATGAAAATGTAGGAGCTGATACTGCTCCCCAACTAAGCAGTCACTCTGTTGCATGTTCTTCCAACACATTTCAGGTACCTCTGCTTTCAGGCACTTCTCATGGCTGCAGTTTACATTTAGCAATGGGATTATTTGCTAAAAAGTCTTTCTCCCTATCAGACTATATATAAATACTGGGAGGGAGGAAACTAAAGAATAACATAGTGAGATCATCCATTCCTTCCCTCAACGATGAGATATTTAATGGCACTGTACCAGGAGCTGCGCTAGGGCTGGGAGGGTACAAGGATGAATAAGACTGATATATTGCCTGCATTTTTGGGGTTTACAGTCTAAAGGGGTGGACGAAAGAGCAAACAGACCACCGTGAAGGATGGGTAACCTCACACTGTTCCCAGCTGCCTGGAACAGCATGTGCTAAGGCCTGAACGTGAGGCAGAGAGCACAGCATATTGGAAGAACTGGAAGGAAATCAGTGTGGAATATGAGGTGAGGAGTGATAACAGTGGGGATAAAGGGGTCAACAGGGGGCTCCTAGCTTGCATCAGACATTGGACTAAAGCTGGGGGAAGCAGAACGAAGAATCCATACACACTAGATCTGCATGAGACCCTGGAGTTTCTGGGATGAACACTATGCAAAACTGTATCCAAAACTAGCAGGGGGAGAGGGTGACAATACAGTGGAGATGTAAGGTCACATTTCCTCTTGAGAACAAATTCTCTTTAGAACAACACTAATAATAATTATTATAATGCCTGCTATCTGGCTCTGGGCTAAGCACTTTCCATGCTTTTTTTTTTTTTTTTAATCATGACCACAAGCTTAGGAAATGACCACTGCTATCCTTTTCTACAGTTGGGAAAACTGAGTCAGAGTGATTGAGTTCCTTGAGTGAGGAAACTGGGATTTGAACCTGCAAAGGCTTGTGCCAACACCTAATTCTCCTTAGACCAACCCCAGGGTCACGCTTGCCCACATCTCCAAAGATCTTTTGTTTTTTCAAGCAGTGTTCCATGAAGGAAAACCAAGGCACCAATTGAGCAGATGATTTCCCACTGGGGACATGGAATACTAAAGAGAAATGAGGCTTCAAAGCTCAGCACTGGGGACTTTTGACAGCCAAGCTCCTACCTGGGATTTTCCTCCTGCAAATAGTCCCTGAGGCCCATTTTTGCTCTCTCTTCCTTGTCTTCCTCCAGACTCCCCCCTCCAGCAACCAGATGCAGGTTTTTTTCATGCTTCCTAAAGAGTTACTGATGTTGACAAGGCAGACGGACAGCTCTGCCAAAGGTGACTTCAAAGTCCCCAGGGTGAGGTGTTGGCCCCCAAGAAAGCAAGGCCCTCCCCAGGGTCACCCCTGAGCAGATGGGCCAAATCATCCAAATGTCCATCTTTCCACAGGTGCTGTTCCTTCTCCTGGACCACCCTAGATGCCTCTCCTGTCCCACCCGTGTGTCTCTCTGCTCGGTAGTGTGGGATAAAGGATCAGAACACATGCTCTTGGGCTGATTCCACCCAAGCTCCACCCAGATTCAGATCCAAGCTGTGTTCTTTGCTAGCAGTTGATCTTGTGGCAATTTACTCTGTGTGCCTGTTTCCTGTGCTCTGGAGTGAGATTAATAATAACTACCTGTTAGAGTCATCGTAGGATTAGACAAGATACTGTACATCACGTACTTAGAATGGTCCTTGTCACCCAGTGAAACCTCTCAAACTCAGCCCTGTCCAATAGAATTAGAATGTGAGTCACCCAGGTAATCTAGAATTTTCTAGTAGTCCTATGGGAAAGAAGTAAAAAGAAACAGGTGAAATTCATTTTAATAACATATTTTATCTAATCCAATGTCATGGTTTCAACACGTAATCAACATAAAAAGATATCAATGAGATATTTCAGATTCTCTTTTTTTGTGTGTGGTCTTCGAAAACCACTGTGTATTTTACACCTGCAGCATGTCTCAATTCATACTGGCCACATTTTCAAGTGCTCATTAGCCACATACGTGGCTGGTGGCTACTACATCAGGCAGTATAGCTTTAAATTGGAACTGTCATCATGATTGTTGGGGTGTGTGCCAGTTTGAATGTATTATGTCCCCCAAAACACCATTATCTTTGATGTAATCTTGTGTGGGCAGATGTATCAGTGTTAATAAGATTGTAATTCTTTGAGTGTTTCCATGGAGATGTGACCCACCCAGCTGTTGATGATGACTCTGATTGGGTAATTTCCATGGAGGAGTGGCCCTGCCCATTCAGCATGGGCCTTCATTAGTTTACTGGAGCACTGTATTAGCTCAGACAGAAGGAGCGAGCTTGCTACAGCCAAGAGGGACACTTTTAAGAATGCACAGAAGCTGAGAGAGGAGCAGGCAGATGAGAGACAGTTTGAAGATGGCTGTTGAAGGAAGACTTTTGCTTTGGAGAAGCTAAGAGAGGACAAAGGCCCCAAGAGCAACTGAGAGTGACATTTTTGAGGAACTGCAGCCTAGAGAGGAACGTCCTGGGAGAAAGCCATTTTGAAACCAGAACTTTGGAGCAGACGCCAGCCACATGCCTTCCCAGCTAACAGAGGTTTTCCAGACACCATTGGCCATCCTCCAGTGAAGGTACCCAATTGCTGATGTGTTGCCTTGGACACTTTATGGCCTTAAGAATGGAACTGTGTAACCAAATAAACCACCTTTATAAAAGAAAATCCATTTCTGGTGTTTTGCATCCTGGCAGCATTAGCAAACTAGAACAGCGTGTCAACCTAAAAGCCATTTCCTCAGAGAACCCTTGCCTTGTTATTAAGATTTTTTTTTTTTTAGTACCCTGCAAGCACTCATCAAAATCGTAAATAAATAACTATTATGCATTCACTGTTTGTATCTGTCTCCTACTAGACACTAAACTTCAAGAAGGCAGGGACCACATCTGTCTTCTTCACTGCACATAGTAGGTGCTCAGTAGATACATGTTGTACAAACAAAACTTATTAAGCACCTACTTGATGAATTAGGCTTAGCACTACACTGCTGTTGGGAAGAGAGAGCAAGTTAAGAGGTAAAAAAAAAAAAAAAAAGCAGATCTAGAATAAATTCCAGAGCTTACAGTATAGATTTGGAAATTGTCCTTACAAAAGCAATAGTTGCCCATCGTAGGAAGAAATGTAGAAAACACAGGTAAACTAAGAGAAGAAAATTACAATAATCCATAATAAAAAAAATAGTGACCTATTGGATAGTCTTCTAGACCATTCCCCATATATATTGTTTTAGTTTCCTTGTTGCTAAAGCAAATACCATGCAATGGGTTGGCTTAAACAATGGAAGCTCATTGGCTCACAGTTTCGAGGCTAGGAGAAGTCCAAATCAAGGTGTCATCAAGGCGATGCTTTCTTCCAGAAGGCTGAGGCTTTCTGGATTTGGCTGTGGGTGATTGTTGGTCCTTGGCTTTTCTGTCACGTGTCAATGCACAAGGTGGCCTCTCTTGGCTTCTCTTGTCTCTTCTGAGTTCCGTTGACTTTCCGCATCTGGCTGTTCCTTCTGTGTGTCTTTCTCTCTCTCTGTGACCTTCCTTACCAGGCATTCAGTAATAGGATTAAATTGGGCCATACCTTAAGTAAACTTATCAAAAAGTCCTATTTACAAGAGTTCACACCCACAAGAATGAATTAAACTTAAGAACATTTTTCTATGGTACATAGCTCCAAACCACCACATGTATATACATATATATTTGCATCTATAATGTTTAAATATATTTTTTATGTTTATACATACTTTTTACAATTGACACTTTTTCATGGCATTCAATATTCTTCTAAAATATCATTTCCTTGGGTGAAATGGTATACCATTGCATGACTGTACCAGCCTTTGCTTTGCCAGCCCCCTGGTTAAATTTAGTTATTCCCAAGTTTTCATAATCAGCAGTTCTGAGAAGAATGTCCTTATAGCAAAATCTGGGAGCACATCCTTAATTATTTCCTTAAGATCAATCCCTAGAAGTGGAAGTGCTGTGTCAGAGTTAAGTGACCTGTTAGTCCTCTTGCTATGAGTTGGCAAAGTGCTATCCGTAACAGATAGATATCTAGATAAATACCTAATAAATATTTCATGAGCATTGACTTACTGCACGGTACCATGGGTGACCCCAAGCAAAATCTCCCCAAATGTGGTATGGGTGCCATAGGTGGAATGAGAGATGCTAAATGATACAGGAATAAAGATTTCCTATCTTAATAGTTATGTATTTATGTATATTAGAAACACTTCTAATTAGCACACCAAACCTGTGATAGTACCTATATTACTGTTCAGGCTGAAACTGAAAAAAAAAAAAAAGTGGGTCTATTTAAATAAAAATGTTTAGTAAGTGATAGCACAGTTGTTTTTCAGTTACAGCAAAAATCACAAATGTCTAAGCAAATGAGTGGGGTTGGAGGCTTTACCTGGGCCGTTCCCAAGAAGGTGCAGCCACAAGAAACACCTGGAACCTTCAGAAATGGGAAGAGACAGGAACAAGACTCTGTCCTAGAGCCTGGGGAGGCAGTGTAGCTGGGCCAACACTTTGGTGTCCGAGTTCTGACCTCCAGAACTGAGAGGATCAATTTCTGTTGGTTTAAGCCATCAACTTTGTGGTAGTTTGTTTATGACCACCATGGGAAACTAATATGTCGCTAACCACAGAGCTGTTGTTAAAAGCAAAGGACTGGAAACAACCCAAATATCCATCAATGGGGGACTGGGTAAATAAATTGCATATAGTCCTGTGATAGAAAACTATGTAGCCACATAAAAGATGTATCATTTGTGTAAAAGAAATGGAAAACTATAGTATATGTTTGAAGTGCTCCTGCCTGCTAGAATATCTCTGGAAGTACACGTGGAACAGTAATGCCACCTGGCAGGAGTTGGAGGTGCGGGGAATGGGGTGGCTGGTGGGAGACAGGAATAGGGAGATTTCACAATATATCCCCTTTTGAATCTTTTGAATTCTCAACCACATATCCGATTTTAACTATTCCCGAAATGAATTCATATTTTAAAAATAAAACTACATCACATTGAAAAGGATTACACGATAGACATTACCTTGAGGGTGATCAACGGTTTGAATGTGCATGGCATGAGACTTCAAAAATGTTTCCTGGAAGAGAGCTAGCTAATCCTGGCCTGAGTTTTTGGAGAATGGAAGGTTGTGGGAAGGGCGTTCTGGAAGGAGGGTCTGGCATGCAGAAAGGCATGTAGGCAGGAACTGGCAAGCAGAGGGCCCCAGCATCGGAGCAGGGAGGTTAAGAGTGAACTGCTTCCTCTGGTTTATCTCAAAGAGCCTGGTGACTCAGAGGGTGGGTCTTAGTAGGCAGTTCTGCCCTCCAGGGCCAACCTCCAATGTCCAAAAATCCCTAGACAAGCCAGGTACAAATCCCAGCAAAATGAGAGTGAGGCTTTGCTTGTCTGATACTTAGTAGCTGTGTGGTCTGGGGCTAGTGGCTTAACCACTCTGAGCCTCGCTTGTCTTAATTGTAAAATCTGGATAATAAAAAATGTTTCTTCCATGCTTGTTAGGTGGATTCAACAACAACAACAAAAATTCATGAAAAGGGTTCAGCATAGTAAACATTCAAGACATTGTAGCTGGGATTTTCATCAAAGAATGCAGGAGGGACTTTAGAACTGGGAGAGAAAAGGACAGGTTTGGGAATTTATTGAGCTATCAACAGGTTGTGGAATCGAAGTTGTGAGTTAATAATAATTAGGAGGAGGAGTTCCCAATAAACTGGGAACATTTATTATTTAGCATGTGGGAGAACCATATTAAATTTTTTACATTATTATCCCATTTAATCCTTGCAAAAATCTGATGGAGGGGGATCTTTATCCCTAGTTTACAGATAAGAAACTCAGGCTCATAAATAAACTCACCAGCCCAATGCCACACAGCTTCAAAGTGGCAGAGGCAGGATTCGAACTCCCAGCTGACTCGAGAGCCAATGCACTTGCTCAGGAAAAGGAGCAAGGGGTTGCATCTCAGCCTCTTGGCAAATTCAAGCTCCCCAGCTGGCTTCCCTTGGGAAGGCCCTAGAATTTGGTGTGAGGGCACATTCTATATCATGGGGGTTTCTGTTTAAAACTTTGGTGACACCAGGATAAATCCAAATGGTTTTCCATGACCTGTGACTTTGTTAGGGGACCCAGTGTGATGTGCCTTCTCCCCAGCTCTTGCTGTTTCCGTCCACCTCAACTTCAGTCTCAGGGAGTGGCTTTCATTTCCTCCAAGAGTCCATATACACCTGATTTCCACATTCTCCTCATTTCCATGCCCCTGTGGGTGCCATTACTGCTGCTGAAATCCACCCCATCCTGTTTCTCCCTGTTAATTCCTCCTGCTGTTCACAGCTCAGCTACCCCTCCTCCAGGAAGCCCTCCCTGACTACCCTCCAGGCTTGAACAGTTGGTTCCACAAAAGCACTTAACTCCACACCAGGCATCAGGGGAAGTGCTTTTCCTATCTTCTCTTATTTAACAAAACATCTGCGGCAGTAGCTCTCATCCTTAGCAGCCCATCAGAATCACCTGAGGTGCTTTAAAAAAAAAATACTTTTGCCCAGATTCACCCCTCAGAAATTCTGATTTAATTGGTCTGGAATGCAGCCTGAGCATCAGGGTTTTTTTTTAAAGCTCCGTGGGCGATTCTAATGCTCAGCCAGGGTTGGGAACCACTGTCCTTTGAGAGAGATATGATCATGACACTCCTTTTATAGCCAGGGAAATGGAGGCACAGAGAGGTTAAGTAAGTGGCCCAAGGTCACAGAGCTTGTGAATAGCAAAAGAGCAAGGACTTAAACCCAGGAATTTTGGCCTCAAAGCGTTACAGAAAAAAAATCAATTGGCCTCAGTTAATTTCCCCCGTGAGGGAGAGGCCATGGAGCTGTAAGCCAGCTCTGTTCTGAGACAGACACCAAGGTCCCTCGGGCATGGGATATTTTTAACCCAGAGAAGCTGGTGAGTCTTTCAGACATCGTGTAGTGCCTTGAACACTGAGCAGATTGTTTGGGGGCCCGTGGGTCCTCTCCCTGCTGAGATATCCCTCAGAGTCCAGCATTTTCTTCTCCTGGGGCCACTGTCCCCTGGCTGACTCTGATGATAGGGAGGGAGGAGCCGGGTGGCTCCAGGGGGGGATGATGTTTCCAAGGATATTTCCACACATGGTGGAGGGGAAGGGGAGTAAGCTTTGGATGCATTCACAGACTCCTCCTCACTCCGACACAAGGATTGCCTCTCTGGGGCCCACCCTTTGTCCCCTGGCTATGCTTGGAAAATGCATGGGAAGACAAGCAGCCCTGGCCTCCGGAGAATAGGTATAAATTCACTCTCCTCTTTCTTCCCCTCCCTAACCTGTAAGAGCTAGGTGAAAGCTGCAGAGCACTTCCCAGTGAGCACATTAAACAGCCTTCGGATGCTCCTAAACACGGCTCTGTGGGAATAATTGATTGGTACAACAGCAGCCTTAGGGGAGCAACTTGGGAGCACCCCTTAAACGCAAAATATGCATGGCCTTTGAGCCAGCAAATCCACCAGTAGAAATATCCCCTAGAAATCCCCCAGAAGGAGGCAAAGATGAGCATCCAAGGATTTTTATTGGAGCATTGTTTATAATAGGGAAAATCTGGCAACCACCCAAATGTCCATCAATAGGGGATTGGGTAAAAAGGTCGGATACATCCGTACGATGGTAAAGAGAAGGAGTGCTACATGCCAACTTGGAAAATACGTCCACTGTATATGGTTTAGCAGAAAGAAAAAAATGAGGTCATAGAACTGGATGTGGAGTATAGTCCAATTTCTGTAAATAATTATGAGGTTCATCTATGAAAAGGACAATTTAGAGGCTTAATCACACCCACCTGGGCTCATCTCCTAGTGGTGGGGTGGGGCACAGCAAGGGTCTCTGTCACTGCTTGATAGAGTGTTTGAGTTTTAAATACAAGCATGCGGTGCTTTTGTAATCAGAAAAAGTCCAGATTGGGAAACAGAAAACAATAATACACAAAAGTCACAAGGATCAGTGGCTGCTGGGGGCTGCTGGGGGGTGGGGTTGGGTAGTGAACATTGTCTGCAGGGGAATTTTTAGGGTGACAGAACCGTTCTGTATGGTGCTAGGATGGCCACACATCTGTCAAAATCCATAAAACTGATTTTTATGGAACCTTCATCCTATTGAGTACTTTGCAACCACTCAAAAGAATTAGGTGATTTCAGTGTGCAGATGAATTAAGGTGTCCCATGAATTATTTTTATGCAATTTTATTGAGATATAATCACATAACATACAATCATTCAAAGTGTACAATCAGTTGTTCATAGTATCATCATACAGTTGTGTTTTCATGACCACAATTAAACTTTGAACATTTTCATTTACTTCCAAAAAAATTAAAATTAAAATAAAAAAGAATATCCAAAACATCCCATTCCTCTCCTCCCCCACTGTTCATTTACTCTTTTTTAAATACAGTTTAATTGAGATATATTCACACACCCTACAGTCATCTGCAGTGCACAATCGATTATTCACAGCACCATCATACAGCTGTGCATTCATCACCAGAATCAATTTTTGAACCCTTTCCTTACTCCAAATTAAAAATAAAAGCAAAAAAGAGCACCTAAATCTTTCCATCCCCTCCATGCCACCCTATTTTTCATCTAATTTTGTTCCCATTTTTCCATTCATCTGCCTATACACTGGATAAAGGGAGTGTGAGCCACAAGGTTTTCACAATCACACAGTCACGCTGTGAAAGCTACATAGTCATACAATCATCTTCAAGAATCAAGGTCACTGGGTTGCAATTCGACAGCTTCAGGTATTTCCCTCTAGCCATTCCAACACACTAAAGACTGAAAGGTGATATCTATATAGCACATAAGAATACCTTCCAGAGTGACCTCTTGACTCCATTTGAAATCTCTCAGCCACTAGAACCTTATTTTATTTCATCTCTTCCCCCTTTTGGTCAAGAAGATCCTCTCAAACTCACAGTGCTGGGTAAAGACTCATATCCAGGAGTCATTTCCCGCGTTGCCACAGGGATTCACACCCCTGGAGTCATGTCCCAGGTAGGGGGAAGGGTAGTGAGTTCACCTGTCGAGTGGGCTTAGAGAGAGAGGGTGCCACATATCAGCAACACAGAGGCTCTCTTGGGGGGACTCCTAGGCACAATTATAAGTGGCCTTAGCCTCTCCCTTGCAGCAACTAGACTCACAAGGGAAAGCCCCCCGTATGAGGGCTCAGCCCACCAAATTGGCAGTTCTCAATGTTTGTGGGAAAATCAGAGTAACCCAGGTGGGGAAGTCCAACATTTTCACATTTCTCCCTAGCTCCTCAGGGGGGCCTGCAAATACACTTATACTCTCTGCCCATATCACTCTGTGTCCCATGATTTTAACAAGGGAAAACACATGTTGCAGAACAGTGTGTGTAATTTGATGCATTTCGTATAAACTAACAACCACAACGTCCTGTATATGCAGGTTTCTCTGTGCATGGAAAAATAATTGGGAGTTCCCCACTGCTAACTATGGTAAACCTTGGGATGTGGGATTAGTTTGAAGGCAAAGGGTTAGGAAGGGACTTGGATGATTTGGAGACTTCCATAAGTTTTGAATTGTCTACAATGTGTCTACAATGAGATTATATTACTTTTCTTCTTGAGGTTGTTTAAACAATTATAAATCACTTTAGAACAGTACAGAAAATAAGAGATTCCACTGAAACTAAACAGATGTTAACTTTTTGTTTGCTTTAGATTTCTCTCTCTCTTTCTT
>PVKY010003318.1:0-22064 GCA_004027775.1 Bradypus variegatus | reverse complement strand
GTTGCCAGGAGATTCACTCCCCTGGGTGTCTGATCCCACGTAGAGGGGAGGGCAGTGATTTCACCTTTCAAGTTGGCTTAGGTAGAGAGAGAGGGCCACATCTGTCCCTCAGAATCTTAAACACATCATACCACTGCCTTCTCACCTCCATGGTTGCCTGATGAGAAGTCAGTGCTTAGTCTTATGTGGCTTCCCTGGTATGTGGTGAATCACTTCTCCCTTGCTGCTCTCAGGACTCTCTCCTTGTCTTCAGCATTTGATAGTCTGATTAGTATGTGTCTTGGAGTGGGTGTATTTGCATTTGTTCTTTTGGAGTTCATTGGGCTTCTGTAATTTGCATATTTATGCCTTTTATAAGGGTTGGGAAGTTTTCCCCAATTATCTCCTCAAATAATCTTCCTACCCCTTTACTCGTCTCTTCTCCTTCTTTGATGCCAGTGTGTTCTAGTTTGGTAATGCTGCTGGGATGCAAAACACCAGAGATGGATTAGCTTTTATAAAAGGGAGTTTATTTGGTTACAAAGTTGCAGTCTCAAGGCCATAAAGTGTCCAAGGTAACACATCAGCAGTTGGGTACCTTCACTGGAGGATAGCCAACAGTGTCCAGGAAACCTCTGTTAGCTGGGAAGGCATGTGGCTGGTGTCTGCTCCAAAGTTCTAGTTTCAAAATGGCTTTCTCCCAGGATGTTCCTCTCTAGGCTGCAGTTCCTCAAAAATGTCACTCTTAATTGCACTTGGAATATTTCTCCTCTCTTAGCTTCTCCAGAACAAGAGTCTGCTTTCAATGGCCATTTTCAGACTGTCTTTCATCTGCAGCTCCTGTGCATTCTTCAAAGCATCCCTCTTGGCTGTAGCTCCTCTTCAAAATGTAACTCACAGATGCACTGAGTTCCCTCTGCCCATCAGCTTATTTATATGGCTCCACTGATCAAGGCCCACCCTGAATGGGTGGGGCCATGCCTCCATGGAAATATCCAATCAGAGTCATCACCCACAGTTGGGTGGCGCACATCTCCAAAGAAACACTCAAAGAAATCTAATCAAAACTGATAACGTCTGCCCACACAAGATTACATCAAGGATAATGGTGTTTAGGGGACACAATACATTCATACTGGTACACAGTGATTCATATATTTGTGCGCTTCATGTTTTCCATCATTTCCCTGAGTTCCAGTTCAAATTTTCCATCTTTTTCACCATTTGTTCTTTTGTGCATTCAAATTCAGTTGTCCTCTAGTTCGCTGATTCTTTCTTCTGCCTTCTCAAATTGTTGTGGGTCTCTAGTATATTTTTAATTTGATCAACAGAATCTTTCATTTCTGTAAGATCTGCTGTTTTTCTATTCTTTCAGATTTTTCTTTATGCTCTCCCGGTGTCGTCTTGATGTCCTTTATCTCTTTAGCCAACACATTGAAGTTATTTAGGAGATTTGTTTGAACATCTTTGATTAGTTGTTCCAGATTCTGTGTCTCCTCCGACTTTTTAATTTGATCATTTGACCTGGCCATGTCTTCTTTCTTCTTCATATGGCTTGTGATTTTTTGCTGCTTTCTTGGCATTTGATTATCTTGATAAGGTTATTTTGAAAGTTGGTTTCCCTCGCTCGTCTAATATTTTGTTTTTGCTTGGGTTTGCATTGGAGGTGTCCTTTGGCATTGGTTTGTCAGTAATTCCCAGCCAAACCAAGGCCAGGGCTTAACTCCGGGGGTGCAGCCCTTTTCAGTAGTCACTTGGAGGCTGTCCAGAGAAGGAGCTTGCCAGTCTGCACTTTCCCTGTCTTCCCAGCAGATGGCGCCTTGGGCCACCTCTTCCTTGCAAACCTGCCTCTCCCCAACTGCAGCAGCCAGCTGGGCAGGGTCCAGACCAGGTGAAAACGCAGTCAAGGCTGCAGGCCCCCAGCAGGCTTTAAGCTGCTGGCTCACAGGGTGGGGATGGGCACCGTGCAACACGGCTTTGGGTCTGGAGATTCCCAGACTGCTGTGTGGAAAGGCTCTGGGCTCTGGGACTAGGAGGTTCGACTTCATCTTGACTCAATTTGAAATCTCTGGCATGGGAGTGCTCTCCCTTTCACTGGCCAGCAGGACCTCCTCAGGGGTGGGGGAAGGGCGCCTGGCATTGCAGTGCAGCTGCCTGGCCCCTGCCTCTCTGCTCATGCACCCACTGAGTACCCTGAGCCCCTGTGTATAAAGGACTAAGGCAGCTGGACCGAGAATCTCTCTCGCTGGCCAATTGTCAGATCAGCTCTGCTCTGCATCCCCCTCTTCTCTCAAGGGGAGGGCTTCGCAGACTCCCCCAAGTCCAGGTGCCCACAGGGGCCTGTCTCAGGATGGGGTGCAGGCACTGAGCATGCAGCAGGGTCTCTGTGGCTAAAATGAGCCCGCTGGCTCCCAGTGTCCTGCACCAGAACACTAGGCTGCGGTCTGAGGATGGCCTTCCCCGCCTCTCCGAAGCAAGGCTGTGCTGCTTCTCAGCTCCCTGGTCTGGCCGTTGCAGTGGACCTTAGGGGTGGCCGTGATTGAGTGCAGTCACCCTAGTTTCTCAGTCCTAGTTTTCTGCTTTTCCATTCAGGTTTTCCTTATATAATGCAGAGGTTTTTCTGGTCAACTGGACTCTGGAACTGCTACTTTGGTCATTTTCTGTGTTCTCTAGTTGTTTTATGGTGGAGTAAGTTCTGCCTATCCTAGTCCCTTAATGAGTTTTTTTTTTAATTTAGTTTTATTGATATATATTCACATACGATACAGTCATCCATGGTGTACCATCAGCTGTTCACAGTACCATCATATAATAGTGCATTAATCATCCCAATCTAGTTTTGAACATTTTCCTTATGCCAGAAAGAATAAGAACCAAAAATAAATGAAAAAAGAACATCCAAATCATCCTTCCCAATCCCACCCTATTTTTCATTTAGTTTTTGTCCTCATTTTTCTACTCATCCATCCATACACTGGATAAAGGAAGTGTGAGCCACAAGGTTTCCACAATCACACTGTCACCACTTGTATGCTACATTGCTATGCAATCATCTCCAAGAGTCAGGGATACTGGGTTGGAGTTTGGTAGTTTTGGATATTTACTTCTAGTTATTCCAATGTGTTAAAACATTAAAAGCGTTACCTGTATAGGACATAAGAATGCTCACCAGAGTGACCTCTTGACTCCATTTGAAATCTCTCAGCCAGTGAAACTTTATTTCCCCCCTAATGAGTTTTTTATTTCAATTATTGTTTTACAGTTCCAAAATTTGTTTCCTTTTTTTTTTAATGATTTCTATCTCTTTATTTTGTTGTGACAGTGTTTTCCTGATTTCCTTTAATTCTTTGTATATGGATTACTTTAGCTCCTTGAACATATTTAAGACAATATATTAACTTAAAGTTTTTGACTCTTAGTTCCAATATATGAGCTTCTTCAGGGATGGTGTCTGGGAGATTCTTTTTTTTCTGAGTGGCCCCATACTTCCCTGTTTCCTTGTATTTTTGTGATTTTTTTGTTGAGAACAGGACATGCTGAGTATTATGTTGTTAAAACTCTCAAAATCTAATTCTCGCACTCCTCTGGGATTGCTAGGCAGCAGCGGTGGTGGTGGTGGAGGTCTGGAGCTGTCAGTCAGTGACTTTTCCAAACCATTTTCACTACTAGATGGGGAATGTAAAGAGAAGGCAGGGGGAGGGTGCTGCCTCTATAAGACTCCCCTGCCGCTTTTCCCTGATGGGAGCAGTGATGGCCCTCACGGCTGGGCCTCCAGTGATCTGATGTTGCTGATCCAGAGCATTGCTCAGTGATCAGACCACACCTCTCCCCCAGATTTTGGAGGACTAGGTCCTCATCGCCCACCCTGGCCCCAGAAAGCCCTACCAGGATCAGGCGGCAGCCCCCACTGCATCAGGGTGAAAGTCACCAGTATTTACTTCAATTTGTCAGCCTCTTCCTCAGCTCTTTCCTAGATGCTGCACCATCTTTCACTAGACTCCAGAGTTTCAAATGGTTAATTCAGACAGTTCCTGCCAGCTCAAGAGTTATTTTGATGGAAGGACTGATTTCTGGAGCTCCACTGTCTTCCCACAGACCTCCCTGCCTGTTCATCTTGTGGGACTTCCTGATACTCTCCTGTGGTGACCACCGTGCCTTGCCCCCTTATCTTGTCAGCAGCCCCTCCCCACCCCCCACGATCTCTTGTCTGCCCGTGACATTGCAGTGACCTTGCATTGTCTCTCTGAGGCCGTCAGCCTCCCCTGCTCTGGGTCAGGACTTTTTGGTTGCATCTCCCCTCGTCCCCTCCCCGTCCTGTCCCCAAGGAGCAGCAGGTGGCTGCCTCCTTTCCCAGGCTCTCCTGTGTTCTGCACACCCTCTGCTGCCTCCTGGATATTGCCTCATTAGTTAGCACCTGGCTTGCATTGCAGTCTCTTACTGTCCACAAAGAGATGCCAAACATTGTCCCCCAAAATTCTTCCCTCATACTTGGTCCTCATCACACTACTGCTTCCTTCCTGTGGGCACCACACAATTAGAATAGCTCATATATGTGTGGTCTTCACTTCCTCTTTACCTGTTTATTCCTCTGCCTCTTTGGGATGTGTGTGTGTGTGTGTGTGTGAATGGAAGCAACTCCAGATCTCCCTAATTCCACACTCAGGGTCTGATTCCTTAGTCCTTCTCCTCCCCTCAGGGGTCTCTTTTCTCAGCTCTCATGTGTTCCCTCTCTACTTGTAGCTACTCTTTCCCTAGCCCCCTTTCTTGCTCTCTTCTAAATGGGGAAAGGGGTGCCTCCCCCCCTGCCACGTCGTGCCTTGGCTTTCTGTTTCCTCTCTCCCTTAGAGCTCCAGCTCTCCTCCCTCAGTCTGTGCTCTCTTTCCCCACAGTCTCAGCTGAGCTGCCCTTTCTCCTCCCTGTTCTCACACTCCCTGGTAAGACCAGTGCCTCTTCCTGACTTCCATGAATGGGCCTCTTCACAGTTACCAAAGTTCAAAACCATTATCCCCAAACTCCTCACCTGCCACATGCTTGTGTTGTCAATTCCTCTAGTTGGTTACCTCTGCCCGGGACTTCCCTGCGGTCCCCACCACCACCCCTGCATCAAGTCTCCTTCTGTCTACCATTCTCTGCTCAGAAACTTCTAGGCCCTCCATAGTCCTTCCCTGGCACTCCTTGGCTACTCTTGCCCTCTTGCTCACCTCCACCCTCCTCTGATCTGAGGATGGCCTCCCCAGCATGGCCTGCTGGGCCCTCCTGCACTGTCCGAGTCCTTTTCGTCCTTCAAGGCCCAGTGGGAAGGCTTCCCAGTTGTGCCAGCTGGGGGGCTTTGGAGGCACATTTGGTGCGTGAACGTGAGCTTTTGGAGTCGTGGGTTTGAATCCCAGCTCCTTCACCTGGTGAGCTCCAGATCTCTGTGGAACGTTGGGCAAGCGACTTCTCTGAGCCTGTTCCTCCTTTTCACATGGATATGATGGCTCCTGCCTGGGGCAGATTCAGGAGAGGCTTGTGTGAGCCTGTCAGTAAAGTGCCTGGCCTGGCGTGGTGCGTGCTCCTTAAACCAACGGTGTTTCTACTGTTGTGTTCGCATTGCGTTTGGGGTTGTGACAACGTCTGTGCATTTGGTTGATATTTCCCTCCAAGCTGGAAGATCTTTTAAGATAAGGGGGACTGTCACCACCACCACCCCCAGGCATGCTTCTGGGCACTGAAGAGGCCTCTACTTCTCAAGGGGAACAGTCCAGTAGGCAAGAGTGGAAGTGGGCAGGGTGGGCAATGGCGCCTTCTCAGAGCCCCCCAGGCGCGGTGGGAGGGCTGCCACGCCCCTGCCCCCCGGGCCTGGGAGCCCAAGCCCTGCCCTTGACGACACCTGTCTCCCGGCCCTCAGCAAAGCCAACCCAAGTCTGCCAGTGAGAAGTCACAGCGCAGCAAGAAGGCCAAGGAACTGAAGCCAAAGGTGAAGAAACTCAAGTATCATCAGTACATCCCCCCGGACCAAAAGCAGGACAAGGGGGCGCCCCCCATGGACTCCGCCTACGCCAAGGTCCTGCAGCAGCAGCAGCTCTTCCTGCAGCTCCAGATCCTCAGCCAGCAGCAGCACCATAACTACCAGACCATCCTGCCCGCTCCGCCAAAGTAGGGGCCCACCCGGCACTCCCTCCCCGCCCTGCATGGCTGCCCCGAGGCAAGCAGATGCCAGGCCTCGTGTGGGGGGTCCCCAGGTCCCCGCCCCTTCTCTACCCAGCGCTGCAGCCCCAGGCTGTTGGCTTCTGCAGGGTGATGTTTGAAGTGTCCTCCCTGCCCTTTCTTCCTCTCAGGACAGCAGGTGAGGCTCTGGGAAGCAGTGGGACTCCCCCGATGCGTAGCCTCTCCACCCCCAATGGCAGCTCCAGCTCGGGCACCCCTGGGCCCGGTGGGCTGGCACGCCAGAACAGTGCCTTGCTGACCGGCAAGCCGGGGGCCCTGCCTGCCAACCTGGATGACATGAAGGTAAGTGACCACCCCCCTTCCCACTGGAAGGCTTGAGCTTCTCCCACAGGGGCTCTCTGGGGGCCTTGTTTTTAGGCAGGGAAAGCCACCAGCCCCAGGACCCATAGCCCATGATGGTAGAGCAGGGCTCCAAACGCCTGCCTCCGTCACACAGAGGCCCTGTGGAAGCTGCTGCGGGCCCACGTGGTGGGGTCAGCCAGAAGAGCTGTGCACTGCAGACGTTGCCACCACTGACATCAGCCAGTGTTTGTGCAGGGCCTGGGGGCTTGTGAGGCAGTGTGTACCCCCTTCCTCAGGGCCTTGAGAGGTAGAGTAGCTTGCCTGAGGTCACAGATGTAACCAATGGTCAAGCCAGGATTTAAACTTCACAGTTCACCCCATGAACTGCTGTGGCCGAGAGTGGGGCCAGGTTTGGGGCAGCCACTTGGCTCACCCATCAGAAGATGGAACCGGCCACATTCTCCATAGAGAGTTTTCTCTTGGACCAGCCTGGCCCCTGCCTGAGTTGAGAAGCGGGTCCCGGCAGAGACATGGGCCCTGGTGGGGAGCTGGGCCTGTGCTTCAGAGTCCCTCAGCCCGACTCACATCCCAACTGCTGCCACTCATCAGAAGGTGCTGTTTGACTTTCACGAGCTCAGTTTTCTCATCTATAAAAGAGCAGCAGCTCTTCCTCCAGCTCCAGGTCCTCAAGCAGGCGTGTGCTTGGGGTGGGACAGACAGCTGTGGTCCACACCCCGCTGCCGCAGGGGAGAGGGCGAGGGGCTGGTTGGTTGCTGGGAGCCGGCATTTTTACCAGGCTGCACCTTCTCCCCAGGCCGCGGTGGGTCAGGTGCGTTGGTGCATTTACAGTGCTCAGTGGGACCCGGCGCAGATGAAGCCTCACAGGCAGAATCCTCCTCTCCTCCCCAGACTGTCCTCCTGGCTGTTCTCAGTTCCCTGTGTCCGGCTGTCCCCGGGTCGCCCTGCTGCCCTGACTCTCAACCCCCTTGCAGGTAGCAGAGCTGAAGCAGGAGCTGAAGTTGCGGTCTCTGCCTGTCTCAGGCACCAAGACGGACCTGATCGAGCGTCTGCGTGCCTACCAGGATCAAATCAGCCCTGCTCCAGGAGCCCCCAAGGCCCCTGCTGCCACTTCCGTCCTGCCCAAGGCTGGTGAGGTGGTGGTAGCCTTCCCGGCGGCCCGGCTAAGCACAGGACCAGCCCTGGTAGCAGCAGGCCTGGCCCCAGCTGAGGTGGTGGTAGCTACGGTGACAAGCCATGGAGTGGTGAAATTTGGCAGCACAGGCTCTACCCCCCCTGTATCTCCCACCCCCTCAGAGCGCTCACTGCTCAGCACGGGTGACGAGAACTCAACACCTGGGGACACCTTTGGTGAGATGGTGACATCACCACTGACCCAGCTCACCCTGCAGGCCTCGCCACTGCAGATCCTTGTAAAGGAGGAGGGTGCCCGGGGTGGGTCCTGTTGCCTGAGCCCTGGGGCACGGGCAGAGCTGGAAGGGCGCGACAAGGACCAGATGCTGCAGGAAAAGGACAAGCAGATCGAGGAGCTGACCCGCATGCTCCGGCAGAAGCAGCAGCTGGTGGAGCGGCTCAAGCTGCAGCTGGAGCAGGAGAAGCGGGCCCAGCAGCCGGCATCTGGCCCAGGGCCAGCCCCCGTCGCTCCTGGCACCACAGTGAAGCAGGAGAACAGCTTCTCCAGCTGCCAGCTGAGCCAGCAGCCCCTGGGCTCTGCTCACCCCTTCAGCCCCAGCCCGGTAGCCCCTACTGCCAACCACACAGACGCTCTTGCCCCGGCCCTGGTGCCCCAGGCTGTGGTGGTGAAGCAGGAAGCTGTGCTGCCCGAGCCCGAGCCTGAGCCCATCCCTGCCCCTGCCCCTGCCCCACCGCTGCTTCTGGGCCCACAGGGCCCCAGCCTCATCAAAGGGGTCACCCCTCCCACCCTCATCACTGACTCCTCAGGGACCCACCTTGTCCTCACCGTGACCAATCAGAATGCAGACAGCCCCGGCCCGCCCAGTAGGAGCCCCCAGCAGGTACACGGGGCGTGGACGGAGCAAGGCAGGGGGTGTGGGAGGAAGGGAGGAAGACGTGTCCGCTGATGACAGCTCCTGTTGGCCAGGGCCCCTGTGTGCTAGGCATTTGGGTTTGCTTCACTCAGTCTTGCCTTCAACCTTGTGAATGGGGGAATTGCATGTTCCACCAATGAGGACCCTCAGCCTTAGGAAAGTTAAGGGACCTTCCCCGAACCCCACAGCCATGGGGTGGAGCCTCCAGGAACCTGCCTGCCCCTCTGGCCACTGCTGGCAGAACCTTGTTGCTCCTGGGCAGCACCCAGGCCGGCTGCCCCTCCCTCTGCTCCCCAGGGGTGGGAGGGCCCGGGTGAAGGCCTGGGAAGCCCCTGCCACATGGCCCAGCATTCACAGCCCAGGCTCCTGGGCAGCCTGGCCCTGCTGGACCCAGAGCTGGGGTTTAGTCAGAGGAGCCCACTCTGGGGAGAGGCCGCGGGTCGGCCATCTGGCCCGGACCCAGCTCAGGGCTGCTGGGCTGAGCCTGGTGCGAGCTCCATTCCTCTCCTCCCCTCAGAGAGCCCAGCTGTCCCCCACCAAGGTGGCATTGACAGCTGGCTCCTTGATGCTGCCAGCCTCACAGCCCAGACCTTCCACTCAGCCCAGTTCAAAGGTGAGCTTCTGCTGGCAAAGGGGAACAGTGACCGGAACCAGGCACCTTGGGATGGGAAACCGGGGACCCTGAGAGCTCCAGGCAGAGAGGAGGCTCAGCTGGGGGCGGGGTTACTCAGCCCACTCCCTTCCTTTTCCCTTTGTGTTGCCTGTACCAAATCCCAGTCACCCCACGTGTACCCTGGCTTCTGCAGGGTCAGAGGTCAGAGCCTCCCCTGTCATGTATCCCTTCTTCCCCAGTGGCTTCCATGAAAGCTCCCAAAAGCCAGTGCCGCAAACAAAGCTGGCCTGGCCGAGGTAGGCCCCTCCTGCCTTGCTCTCCTGGACTGATTAGTGGGGTTGGCGCCTGCCCCTGCTTCTTGCCCCATCCCCTCACCACTGTCTCTCTCACTGTCCCAGCCTGGCTCTCCAGGGCCTGGCCCACCAGCCCAGATGGACCTGGAGCACCCACCACAGGCCCTCTTTGGGACCCCCACTACTCTGCTGAAGAAAGAACCGCCTGGCTATGAGGAAGCTGTGAACCAGCAAACCAAACAGCAGGTGATGAGGGACTGGCCTGGCCAGGGAGGAGACCGCCCCTGGGTGCTGGGCCGCCGCTCCCCATTTTTTCTCCAGAGCCCAGCGTGGGGTGCATGGGGTGGGCAGAAGCTAATCTTTCAGGGTGAGAGAGACCCTGGGAACTGGGCCGGAACAGTCTGGGCAGCGGCAGCCTGAGCACACGGGCAGTTGGGTCCTGCGGTCTGGCTGCCAGCTCAGCAGCAGAGGCGTCTGGGCTCTGCTTGGGGCTGGGGCCTCTTGTCCCAGATTTTCATCTTGTCTCCTTTTGTCCCACAGGAAAACGGTTCCTCAAGCCAGCAGATGGATGACCTGTTTGATATTCTTATTCAGAGTGGAGGTAAACCCCAGATTTCCCCAGCTGCCTCTCCAACCTCCTCCTGTCTTCACAGGTTATCTCTAGCCCTAGGTTGTTGGTTTTTTTCTCTTTTGTTTCATTTATTCTTGGGCATGTAATGAATGACAGGCCTTGCACTATGCACTTTGGATGCAGCAGTGGATAAGCACATCCCCACCTCCAAGCAGGGCGAGAGGAGCCATGAAGGGGGGAGGACGTGTTCCTTCAGAAGACATTTGCGTCCCTGCTGTGCGGTGGGCGCTGTTCTAGGTTCTTGGGGTACACTGGAGAACAAAACAGAGCCCCTTGCCTCTGTGGAGTTCACAGTCTAGTATGGGTGGGGAGAGAAACAATAACTGTCAGTCAGTCACACAGCATTAGGGGTAAGTGTTCTGAACAATGAGGCAGAGAAAGGGTAAGTGTCTTGGGAGTGTGGGGGTGAGGAGTAGTTTGGGTCAGCCTCACCCAGTAGACATGACAGAGCCCTGTGCAGAGCCCCCGGAGAGGCATGTGTCTGGGGTGTTGGAGGAACTGAGCAAGTGAGGGAGAGCGGGGGGAGAAAAAGAGAGGTTCCGGCCCAAACTACAAGGTCCTCATGGGCTGTACTGTGGAGTCAGCTGTGATTCTGGGTAACGTGGGAGCCACTGCCCAGCTCAAGCAGAGGAGTGCCCTGGTTGGACCAAGGGAGATGGTTCCAGCTCTTGCGCGGAGACAAGACAGTAGCTGGGCCCGAGCAGGTGCAGGCAGGCCTGCTGGGGGGCGAATGTGGTGATCCAGGAAGGAGGTGAGGGGCCTGGGCCAGGGAGGTAAGTGCCAAGCAAGCTTTTTAAAGAGAGCACCTGTTTGATTCCTTTATGGATTAGCTGGGCACGAGTCAGAGGAGTCGGAGACAACTGAGTGAGCAGGGTGAAATCACCAGCGGGCAAGGGGGTGGGGAGAACCCAGCAGCTGAGGCTGAGCAGAGCAGGCAGGGGGCAGCAGGAAGCCAGACTGCTGGTAGGTGGGCATGTGAGCTGAGGACAAGGACCCTGTCCAAGGTCACCTTAGCCAGGGTGTTGCAGTGGAGCATGGGGAGCACCTGATAGAAGCTGGCTGGGGAGGAGAGGAGAGGTGGGGTTGGCAGCAGGTACAGAGGGCTCTTTGGGGAGCTTTGCCTGCCAAGGGGAGCAAAGAAAGAGGGCTGTTGTAGAGGAGAGAGGTAACAGCATCTTTGCAGGCTGATGGGAACAGTCTAGTAGAGTGGAAAACTGCTGGTGGAGAGGAGGCAGGTCCCTGAGGACGTGGAGAATCAGGTCCCTGCAGCTTCAGGTGGAAGCGTGGGAGGCTCTGGGTGGCAGAATGTGCAGGGGCCATCCTGGACCAGCTAGATGTGGAGAGAGGCGGAGGCCTATAGGAAGAGTTATTTGGGGGCAGGCAGAATTGGTGTTGGGGAGAGAGGAGAAAGTGTGAGGTGGTCACTAGAAGCCCAGAAGCGGGGGCCAGGGGTGAGCATGCATAGCCTGGGGCCCCTGGAGGCCCGTGGCTGCCACGGGCGCCATCTGGACGAAGCAGCCGCCCGTCGTCTGCCACACACTGCGGAGACTTCCTCACGCATCGTCTGTCCCTTTCCTCTCTCACCCTTCTCAACCATTTTCTGTATCAAAGCTAGTGATTTCCTCAAAACACTCTTGCCGTATCACCACCTTACTTTAAAGCCTTGCAGTGGGTTCCCACTGCTCTCAGGATAGAAACAGAATTCCAACCCGGCCTCCAAGGCCCTTGGTGCCCACCACACCCAGACCCTCCATGGACCCGGCCTAACCTTGGGAGCACTTGGTGCCGCTGCGGGGTAACGTGCACTTTGGTGGCCTCATTGCCTCTCTCCTGCAAGTCTAGAAACCCGAAAGGCCTTGTTCCCCGATCCACGGGGTCAGGACCCGCCTGACATACAGGTTTTATGTGTTACGATGAAGGAAACGGACTGTGGGGTCTCAGAGACCAGATTTTGGTACTGAGGACACATCTCTAGGAAGAATGAAAGTTCTCCAGCAGGAGAAGCATCCAGTCGAGAGAGGGATTCAGAATGTACTGTCCAGGCTGAAGGAGCAATGTGTGACGAATTCTGGAGAGGTGTGGGGCAGATGGACATTTGTGGAATCAAAAGAAGCCCCAGTGCTGGCCTGAGGTGGCAGTTGACTGCGCCTGGACCTGG
Source organism: Bradypus variegatus (assembly GCA_004027775.1). NCBI lineage: Eukaryota > Metazoa > Chordata > Mammalia > Pilosa > Bradypodidae > Bradypus > Bradypus variegatus. Next base: position 9,835 of record PVKY010003318.1, on the reverse strand, counting down.
GAAGGCAGCCTGGGTGGTGCTTGGACCCACTCTCCTGGGAGGCCGTGGGCAGCCAGCATGGGGGGGAGGGAAACGCCAGGCGGTTTATTGATGACCATAGCCTGCTGGGTGGAAGAGTTTGGGGCAGAAGGTGGCATGACATGAAGTGGAAAACCAGGTGGCCGATGCAATCCCACAGGGCAGTGGGGAGAGAGACTGTGGGCTCAAGAGCCTCGGGGTGCCTCAGCGGGGCTCCTGGTCAGTCGATGTCAGGGAGTCAGGAAGGAACCCCTGGTCTCCCTGGTGCGAAGGCGGACAGAGGAAGAGCAGGTCAGGGGAAGCCTGTGGTGCCAGGTGAGGGAGCTGTCAGGGCTCAGGAGCAGTGCGTCCCTCTCGGGGCTCTTCTGAGGCTTGGCTGAGCGCGTGTGAGGGAGAGCTCACCGTGGAAATGGTTATGACTGTGAATTTTATATGGAAAGGAGGAAGTCGAGCTCAAAAACTAGTTATTCTCAAGGCCAGTGATTCTCACCCGAGGACCTGTAGCACCCAGAAAGCTGGACTTGTCACTGAGGGGACGCTTCTGACCAGGGCGGGTGGTGCTGAGGCTGCTGAGCTGTGGGAGCCACAAGGCTGCTGGGAGATGAGGGGTGTGCGAGAAGGAGCCAGCAGCCTCGAGCTGCTGGGACGCAGAGAAAGGGAGCTGGGAAGGCACTGCCTGTCCCAGAGGCGGCAGGGATGTCGCAACCGACGGTCCCTGGCAGGTGGGTGGAGGGGCCGGCCATCTGGGTGAGCGCGGTCTCCGTGGAAAGGGTGCATCCAGCTGAGGCGGGAACAGAGAGGGCGGGCAGGGAGCCAGGCTGGTCCAGGCCTGGTTTCTGACATCCGTTTGCTTTCCTGATGGGCAGAAATTTCAGCAGACTTCAAGGAGCCCTCGCTCCTGCCCGGGAAAGAGAAGTCCCCGCTGGCCGCACAGCCCTCGCCCTGCACCGAGCTCCCCCAGGCTGCCCCGCCCCCTCCGGGCTCTCCCTCCCTGCCCGGGCGCCTGGAGGACTTCCTGGAGAGCAGCACAGGGCTGCCCCTGCTGACCGGCGGGCATGAGGGGCCGGAGCCCCTCTCCCTCATCGATGACCTCCACAGCCAGATGCTCAGCAGCTCTGCCATCCTGGACCACCCCCCCTCGCCCATGGACACCTCGGAATTGCACTTTGCCCCGGAGCCCAGCAGCAGCTTGGGGCTGGACCTGGCGGACGGCCACCTGGACACAATGGACTGGCTGGAGCTGTCGTCAGGTGGCCCCGTGCTGAGCCTGGCCCCGCTCAGCGCCACAGCCACCAGCCTCTTCTCCACAGACTTCCTCGATGGCCACGACCTGCAGCTCCACTGGGATTCCTGCTTGTAGCTCTCTGGCTTCAGAGATGGGGGGATGTGGAGGGTGGCCTGGAAATTGGGTGCTGTGGAACTGTAGCTGGCCTGGCTCCTGCCTGACTCAGCCTCTTGAGTCTTGACAATCCCAGTCCCTGCTTTTTCCTCTTCCCTGGAGGCTGGAGCAGAGGGGTCCCCACACCGGGCTCAGGCTCACCAGGGGCAGAGAGAAGCCTCTAGGGGCAGCTTTGGGCCCCACCCCGGGCTGGTTAGGCCCTGGCTGGGGCACTTCAGTCTGATGACCTTTCCTGAGGTCTGCTGTCTCGCTGCAGTTTGGCAAAGGAAGGAGAGGAGGCCCAGGGCTGGGGGGGGGGGGGCTCCTCTCCTTCCTTCATGTCCCCCTTCCCTCTGAGGGAGGGAACCAGCGTGGAGCCCTCCTTCCCCTTCCCTGTGTCGGCCAGCCCCAGGCTCCCTGGCATGTCAGTGTCTTGGTGTAGTGTAGCCATTTAGTGGTTGGTGACAGAAAGTTTTTGTACAGGTGTATATACTGCTATGTTATATATCTACACATATACACACACACATCTATACACATATGCATTTTTGGAAGAGCGGGAGTGTTTGCCAGCTTCCTCGCATCCCTTGTGCACACACAGAAGGGCCGTGTGTGTGTGTGTGTGTGTGTGATGTGGAGCCTTCCGGCCACAACCCACACCCCATCTGTCCTGCTTCCTGGCTCCGTATCAGTGCCACAAGGGCAGAGGTGCTTCCTGGCCCTGCTCCTACCACGAGCCACCCTGCAGCCTCCCTGCGGCCAGCACCCAGCCGGGGAGCTGAGACATGGGCAGCAGCTCTGACCTCCTGCCCTGGGGCTGCCAGCCTCACGCTCTGGCTTGTCACAGTCACTCCTAGGGGATTTAAGGATGGGGTTGGGGACAGTCACCAAAACAAGGGCTGGAACAGAGGTGGGGAGCTGTGTGAACTTTTTAAAATAAAAACAAAAACACCAGCTGGTTTCTGTCCTTCTTGGTCATTCCATGAGAGGAAGTAGGCAGTGTGGGTGTGGCCTGAGCCCCACCTCCTGCTGTCTTTAGGGCTCCCCCCACTGCTCTGCCACCACCAGGGGTGATGCCGGGTCACAGAAGTAGCCAGGCAGCAGCCCTGGGGCAGGGCAGACACAAATGCAGGACTTAGGCCCACGGGTTTCAGACCATTCTAGCAGCTGTGCACTGGGGCTGACAGAAGACAGGAGCAGCTTTCTCAAAGACCATTTATTTACAAACCAAAGAGGCCAAGGAGCCTTTATCTGCCATTAACTCCCCATCCCACCCCCACCCCCTTCCTGAGCAAAGAAAGACCTGACCAAACCAACGTGGCCCTCCACCCCGCCACAAGAGTTCTGGCTGCTACAGTATAGTTGGGGCCCTAGGCACGCAGGAGGAACAGGTTAGCTTGGCACCCCAACTTCAACTCCTGCCCCGTGGCCTCCCAGGGTCTCCTTCCCCTGACACCAGGGTTTGCGGTGGGCCTGGGCAGCATGAGACCAGCTGGGCACGGTTTCTCTCCTGCTTGAGGGAGGGACCTGCTCTGGTAGCCGATGGGGTCGGGGCGGCCTGGTCCCACAGTGCTGCCGGGGGGAGCGCGTCACCCGTCTATGTCCCAGCTGAAAAGGTGGTGCTTCACCAGCATGTCCTGAACACCCTCCTTCAGGGGCTGCTTCTGCTCCTGCACACAGGACAGCCACTCGCCATCATGGCCTTGGCCCGGGAAGGTGCCAGGGGCACCTCTGGAAGCCATCCCAGTGGTCGGCCAGCACACCCAGCCTGGCCTGGCCAACTGCCGCTCCCTGGGGGGGGGAAGGCGACGGGGAGAAACACCCACCCAAACCACTCACCTCTCTCTTGGCAGGAAGTTCCCAGTCCTGGGAGAGGCTGAAGGCAAAGCAGCAGAGAACCCTGGAGGTGAGGAAGGTGGTGGTGAGGCTTGCACTCGCCCTACAGGTCGGCTTTGCCTGCCCTCCCTCCACTCCGCCATCCCAGGGCAGGGAGCCGGCTGCCCCACCCCCCCCCCACCCCCAGTGCAAAGGCTCTCACCGGAGCTCGCACTTGATCTGGACCCAGCCAGGGCTGCGCAGGAAGGACCAGGGCTGGTACCACTTCTCCACGGTCGGCAGGCTGGAGCAGAGCACCTCCAGCCACAGGTGCAGGACCTGCTCACTGGGGACAGGGCTGGGAGGAGCGGGGCGCAGGGACGGCTCTGGGCCCCTCTGCCATCCCCGTCCACAGCCGACACCTCACACCCACTCCCCAGCAACTCCCAGACCATCCTCCACAGACAGGTGAGGCCTGGCTCGGGCAGGCCCCCCTGGGCCTCTGAGGGCTGTGGCCGGGGTCTCCTCACCCACACGCCCCCTCACCCTCGCCTGGGCTCTCAGCCAAGCCAGCCCCTCCCCCAAACATGTTCTCTACACTGGGGGCACAGGCTCAGGGCCCCCAACTCCCATGGCCCCCACACCCCTCCCTGATTCTGGGAACACCCCAGTGCCCTCCTGGCTGCCCACAGGCCTCAGTCCTGTCTCAGCTCTCTCCTTGTGGCTTCTGAGATATGTTGCTTTCCAAGGCCACCGCCGCCTCCTGGAGGCTCAGGGCCCTGCCCTGCTCTGTCCTAGGCCCGTCCTGGGGCACTCACTTGGCCTTGCAGCCCACCTGCCACGTTTCCAGCTGTTCTCATCGGGAACCTCTGCCCCCCTGCACCTGCCCCAGGCAGGTCCCCACTGCTCCCTCAGGGTTGCCACAGCCTCCTCTTGCTAAAACACAACAGCCCCTGGGTGCCTTCTTCTGGTCTTGCCCTGGAGGAAAAGCTCCTTGCTCCCAGCCTGAGGGCACCTCAGGAGAATGCCTTGTGCCTTCTCCCCTCGCCCCCTACCCGGGGTGCAAACACTCACTTGAGCCCCACGCAGATGAGGGAGCGGAGCTTGACGTCCATCTGTGCGTGCGCCGCATCGTGGGTCACATTCACGGACTGCACAGCCTGGGGAGGGCAGGGGCTGTCACCCAGACGCCTCCCGGGCCCAGGCAGGCCCCTGCTGCCCCACTCACCCGGTACAGCAGCTCTTCTGGGGTCAGGACTTTCCCGTCTTCATCCAGCCTTGGGGGTCAGGGGGAAACCAAAGCTCCAGCTGCCCACTGGGCTGCGCTCTGCCCGTTTCCTCCCCAGGGCAAGCAGACTCTGCCCAGGCAGCCAGGTTACCTGTAGGTCTTACAGAGGACCAGGCGGGAATACACCGAGTCGAAGTCTCTCTCGACCTCCCGGCCCGCAGCCTGTGGGGAGAGGGGGTGTTGGGGATGGGTGGGTGTCACCATCCCGCCTGGTCCTGGGGGTGCTAGGAGAAGAGACAGTGGAGGACAAGGGTCCCAGCCCTGACCCACCTCCTCAATGAACAGCCAGGGGTGGCAGGCGCCCCCCAGCAGGGATGGCTTCTTCAGTCCGTGTTCCAACAGCGCCTTGAGGGCTGGGCAGAGGGTCCCTCGCACGAGGTCCGTGACGCCTTCGGTCACAGAGTCGTCCCCCGCGATGGAGTACTGACGGCAGCAGGGACCAGTCTGAGCAGCCCCTCCCGTGACCTCACAGGCCACCAGCCAGGACCCACTCAGGACACGGGCCTGGTGAGGAGGGCGCGGGGCAGGTCTCCACCTCTTACCTCTTTGCTCCGTTCATCCAGAACTTCCACAAACTTGGCTGGAAACCAGCCTGCGGGAGAAGCAGGGCCCTGTGAAGAGGGGCCGGTGCCACAGCCGTGCCTGAGGCCCCCCAGCCCTGCCTGCAGCTTTGGGGCGGAGGGCCCTGGGCCACCAGCCAAGGAGGGGAGTGGGCAGCGAGGCCAGCATCATGGCAAAGGCCGATCCCTCCCCACCCTTGGGACACCCACGTTGTCCCTCTTGGCCAAGCTGCCCACCCCCTTGCAGACCAGGGTAGCCTCACCTCTCAGGCCGTTGAGCTCCCCCACCCAGCAGTGCTCGTCCTTCTGAGAAACAACCTGCAGAGGCAGAGGTACGCACGAGGCTGCTGCCGTGGCTGCCCTGGGCCAGCACCCCATGGGCGTGTCTTTGTCTCAGTCCCTGAGCCGGGCTGAGACCCCCGTCCTTCAGCAGCAGGTGCTCCCAGCAGGGAGCAGGGCAGGGGCCTCGGGGACGCAGGCGCTGCTCGCCCACGCACCGTGATGATGTCGTTCTTACGGAAGCCCAGCTCGTCATCGTCGTGTCGCTCAAAGTCCAGCAGCGCCTTGGCCCGGCGCCGGTGGCTGCGTGAGCACGCCACGTAGTTCTCGTGGTCCCGCTGGTGGCTCTCCATGCTGTAGTCCGGGGTCAGCTCCTGCCAGAGGGAGAAGAGGCCCAGCAGGCGGAGGGGCCTCAGCACCCCGAGGGGCTGGGCTGGGGCAGCCTGGGGCCCGGGCCGCCTGCGACTCACCACGCCCCAGTTCTTGGGGTCGGCGCCCTGGAAGTGGTGTGCCACGCGCAGGATGGCTTCCCGGAGGTCGGCCACCAGCTCCGTCTGCTTGATGTTCTTGGCCTTGAGCGCCTCCAGGTCGTCTTCTCCTGGGAGCCCGGCAGAGCTGGCAGCCACCACCCTGCCTGAAGCCCGCCCTGCTGTGCCCACCCCTGCCCGCTTCCCCATAGAGGATGCTGGGAGGTTGACAGTGGAGCCTATGAGGCACCAGACGGACCCCGCCATGGCCACCTGCCCACCCGCACCTGCGGCCGAGTTCTCACCAAAGAGCAGGGAGCTGAGGCCGGACTTCCTCCTCTGGGTCCTGCGCCGAACAACCTGCAGGCAGGAGGAGGTCAGCGGCAGCTCCAGGTACCCGACGCCTGGGAGCTGAAGAGCTAGAGCCCCTGCCTCGCAGGCCCTGGTCCACGCTCAGGCCGCCTCATCCAACCCAGCCCGTGAGGCAGGCTGAGGGTCAGAAAGTGGAGACGGACCAAAGGCAGGTCTGTCCTCCCCAGCTGGGCCAGGGCCAGGGCCACGAGGAGGGCCCAGCCCTTGGAAGGTGGCCGCTCCGCAGCTATGGTTTGCCCGAGCAGGGGTTGGGGCCCGGGGAAGAGCACGTCCACCTGTTGCACCCACCTGAGAGAGGCTGCCAGGAGCGCTGGGCCCCAGGAGCTGGGCCTGGTCTGCAACGAGGTAGGCCAGGTGCTTGCGGCGCTGGGTCTCCACGGTCACGTCCGTGAGGGAGCCAGCCAGCCGCACAGCCTCACCCAGCAGCAGCTCCGCGTCCTCCATCTGCGATGGGATGTCTGACAGCGTGTTGAAGATGGAGGCCGAGTTCTCGGACTGGATCAGCTCCTCCTCCTGGGCCAGGCAAAGGGAGGATGGGGGAGAGGGACCCCTTCACCATCCGTGCACCCTTGGGCACTGCCAGCTTCCCTGGGGGATCGAGGCGAGTACAGGGAGTCCCCTTTGGGGAGGCGGCCTGGACTATGCAGAGTTCTGTGCCCAGAGGGGGCACAGCCTGGGGGCCGGGTAGCGAGCGGGAGGCGGCCTCGCGCACCTTGAGGCGCAGCATGCCCAGCGTGGTCTGGAACAGCACCAGGGAGCCCTCATAGAAAAACAGGTCCCAGATGCGTAGCAGGAGCTGGATGCGCACCACGCTGGCGAAGGCCGTGAGGAACCAGTGCAGCGTGATCAGGGACAGCTCTGTGGACACATGGACGATATCCCCTGTAAAGCAGCCTGCGGCCTTAACGTGCTCAAGTGGAATGAGAAGGAGAGATGAGGGCATCAGGGAATGTCAGAGAGCAAAATGCAGTGAAGAGTGAGTGCGTTCTGCACAGCCGTGCACACGTGCCTACGCCTTGGCCCACCAGTAAATGCGGTCCCCTCACCCCCCAGCCTAGCAAGTTGCTCCATCCCCTGTGGGACGTGTCCTGAGGCCTCAGCTCTTCAGAATCCAGCCAGAGTCCCAAGCCCCTGTGACCCTGAGAAGAAAGTGGGCACCCGGCCCCACCAATGTCGTGCTCCTGGAGCAGCTTGTCCAACCGAGGCAGGTACTGGATGATGAGGTGGCGCAGGACCCTCTGGTCGGTCTGGACGCCCAGCAGGGAGGAGCTGAAGTAGGAGGCAGGCAGCAGGTCCTCGACGATGGCACACATCATCCAGAAGGCGTCCTCCTCCTCCAGGAACAGCAGGAGGCAGGCGGCTACCTGGCCAAGGTGGGAGACGGGGGCCTCTGACCATGTCTTCCTGCCTCCTGGGAAAGGCACCCCTCGGGGAAGACAACTTGGAATAGCAGCCACCTTGCAAGGACACCTTGTCAGAGCAGGCCTCCTGTGCAAGCTGAGGGGACCCTGGCCAGACATCCAGGCCAGAGGGTGGGGTCAGTCCCTAAGGTCCCCTGCCCACCCCCTGGGCCGCACTCACCATGCCCGTGCCCTGGCAGTAGCCAATCTCCGGGTAGAGCCAGGCCAGGGCGCGGAGGGTCCTGCGCAGGCGGGCCACCCCGATGCTGCCCGCACGGGCGAAGCAGGCATTGCTGGGCAGGGTGCGGAGCAGGTCCTTCTCGATCTGCCAGGCAGCCGGCCAGCGCCGTGAGCCCCGGGTGCCAACACCCCGAAAGGCAGGGGGAGCACCCCTGTGGGCAAACCCCAGGCAGGCTTCCCTCCCAGAAATGGAGATTTCCCATGGAAACCCTCCCTCGGGATTAGATCCCAGCTAGTGTGTCACCGATGACATCAGATCTTGTGGGGAACTTGGGGAAAAAATACAGCTCTCTGGGCCTCGCGCCAGACCTGCAGGAGGGGGATCTCAGGAAGGGGACCTGCAACCGCATCTTAAATCCGCTCCCATGGCCGCCCACGTCCTGCCGCGGCGCCGTGGCCTCTCACGGCTCTTCCTGAGGCTCCTGGAGCACCCAGGAGGGACCGAGCTGGCTCCAGGCACGCGCTGGGGGAGAAAGGGCTGCCGAGGAGAGGCGGAAGCCGAGGGCCGGCCCTGCAGGCTCACCTGCTTGGCGGTGATGGTCTCGTCATCAGAGCTGTTCTTCACGATCTCCCGGTAGGACAGCTCCGAGCTCCTCTTCTTCTGCAGGGCCCCAGAGAGCCGCATCCACAGCTGGGGGAGCAGCAGGGACACTTGTCTCCCGCTGTGACATCTTGCCTCCCCCCAGGGCCCTGCTGGTGGTCTCACCTGTGGCCTCATGCTGTGGGGGATACCCGCCCGCACCAGGGAGCGGAGCTTCTCCGAGCGGGGAAGGGAGACGGCGATCTTGTCCCAGGTGAGGTCCCCCACGTCGTGGTTGTGGGTGAACTCCAGGTGGGCCTGCCACCTCAGTCTCTGCTGAGGATCCTCCCCGAGAGGCGAGCTCGGCAGCGCCCCAGAACCGGGGTCAGCCCCACCTGCCAGAGATAGCCAGGAGGAGGCGCAGGGTGAGAGAAGAGGAAGGAAAATGTACTCACTTTAGAGTCTCCTAAGCAGCCACATGTGTGTCCTAAAGCTTTTCCCTGAAATCAGACTCATATTTCCGACAGCTTACTTGAGAGCTGCAGTCGCCTTGTGTGTAAAACTCAACTTCATCGTCTCCCTAAACCTGCTCCATCGCAGTCTTCCCCCTTTCCATACCTCGCACCTCCTTTCTCCAGTTGCTCAGGCCTAAACCTTGGAATCATCCTTGGCTCCTCTGTTCCTTCCATCCCACATCCGATCCATCAGAAAATGGCTGTGCCACATCTTACCACCCCTCCTTCCTCCCCTTTCCAAGCCACCGTCTTTCACCTGATAACTGTAGCAGCCTTCTCCAGGCTTCCCTGAAGGCTGCTCTCCCTCAGGAGTTGGAGCAGCCCTGCCAGGACGCAAGTTAAACACTGTCACTGTGCAGAACCTGCCAGCCAGGCCCAAATCCAAGTGGTCTCCTGGTCCCCGGGCCACCTGCACCACCTTCCTCTGATACTTCCAGTGACACTGTCCTTCCTGCTCTTCCCCCCAAATCCACCTCTGCATCTATTTTCCCACTTCCCTTGGACATGCTCCTTCCCTCGCTTCCTTCCCAGTGTCAGTTCAAAGGTCTCCTCAGAGAAGCCTTCCTTGACCTCTTATGTAAAACCCACCTCCTCACTTCTCTTTCCCCTAAAATATTACATGTTTGTCCACTTCCCACCTGTCTCCCCGCTAGAATGGGAGCTCCAGGTGGCTGAGGCCTCCTGTTTTCCTGGGCACAGGGAACCGCAGTGGGCAGCACTGAGCCCCATATCAGGGCACAGCTGGTATCAAGTGAATGAGGACAAGGCCTCTGGCAGCCCCCAGCAGTCTCTGGGTGCAGGAGTCCCAGACACTCATCCCTGTTCATTCTGAAGCCGAGTCCTCAGCCCCAGTTTTCAAAATACCAACTTTAATGAACTGACATATAGTAAAAGCACAAACTTTAAGTGTGTTCACTTTGGTATCAATAAACACACAAATGCATAAACACTATCCCCATCAAGATACAGAATATTTCCATTAC